>JAOEHY010012084.1:0-15633 GCA_025447955.1 Psilopsiagon aurifrons
CCTCAGCACCCTCACAGGGAAGAACTTCTGCCTAAGAGCTCATCTCAGTCTCCCCTCTGGCAGTTAAAGCCATTCCCTTTAGCCTGTCCCTGCAGGCCCTTGTCCAAAGCTACAATGATGGCTCAAGGTGCAGCTCACTAAGGCCAAGTGCAAATCACCCTGAACAGGAAAAATCAGCTACACCAAACAGGCTGGGTGCACAGGCTCTGTGAACACATTTAGGAGTTAAAACAGATTAGCATCATCCTATAGCAAAAATGACAAATGCATAGCAAATGCATGAAAAGGAGTGGGATCTTCACATAAATTGAGTACTCCTCCTGTCAGGCTTGTAAGTCTCATCTACAAGGCAACCACTTTTGGATGCTCTTTACGAAGCAGAAACATAAAGAAAGCACTAGGAAAATAACCAACTGGTCTGAAAAATGAAGCTCTTGTAAAGAAAGTTCAAAGGAGTCAAGGCTGCAGAACCACCACAGAATATCCAAGAAGAAAACTGCAAGAATCACAAACACAAAAGGTTGCTAACAAAAAGGTAAATCTACGCCTAAGTTCAAGAAACCACAAGAACACTTCGGAAAGATCAGTTTCAACATGATACCGAGAGAAAACCCAGTGTAAAATAAGGCCAGCGGTGCACCAGAATCAGTCTGCATCTTCTGGAGAGGCTACAACATGCAGATAACACTGTAGAGGTATTTAAGAACAGGTTAGACAGATACAGGACTGACAAACTGCACAACAGGCGGAAGAGGTTGATTAAGTACCCTCTTGAGTGTGAGGTCTGGTTAGAGGAAATCAAAGGGGACTGCAATGCTACACGTGTATTTCACCACTAGCTTAACTTGGCTTCGAATCAGCAATGTACTTAACCAGATGCCCAGCATAAATAGCTCAAAAAGTTCCAACAGAACCTGTGGCTAAATCCATGCTGCTTCTCATAGCAAATGCCATGTCCTGGCAATCATTCCAACCCACACAATTGCCTTACAGGCCAGCTGCCAAGTGCCTGGTAGCACATGAAGCAGGTTCTGCTGGACAAAGCAGATCCCCATGCTTCGAGGGGTCCTCTTGCCTCCCCCAGCAACGGGACAGGCATCCTGCTGTGAACAGAAAGCAAGCCATGCTTGAGGCTGCGGCTCAGGATGCCCAGCTAAGAGAACATCTAACCAGGATTCAGTTAGTAACTCGCTGAACTGAGACCAAAAATCCCTTTAAGAGATCCTCTGCCAAGTATTCCAGCCTCATCTGCACCATGCATGATGGATTTTCACGGCTACCAGTTTCCTTCCAGCTGTGTGGGGAAGGAATATCCACTCTCCTCCTTCACTGATGACACTGCACTTCAGTTAACCTTGAGGTTTGTTGTTTTGTTTGTTCTGAAGTTATAATTTATGCATCATTCCACATTTAAAAAGCTCTTTCTGACAGAGAAGTCAAGCACCTAAGTTAAGGGCATCAGTTATGGACAGCACTGAGCCCAAGCTGGTTCACTCTGCATTTGCATTACAATGCCAACTAACCCCACGATGTTCTCCCAAAGGACCTCATCTCCTTTCCCTACACAGGGGATGGATACTGCTTCCTCAAGACCAGGTTTCCCACACACTGCTCACAGCATATAGCCAATGCTGTATTTTTTCCAATGAAGTTCAAACTCTGCTCTAAAAAAGGAATTAATTTCTTCACCAGGTCTTCCATCATATCAGACACCCTTCAAATCCTGATTAATTTGGGGCCCCCTATTTGAAACAGCCAGAACTCGATTTCTCAATGCACACAAGATTATGCAACACCTCCCGAATTCACTTGCAGCCAGAAGAGCAAAGCTCTCAAGCAAATCACACCTGGGATCTCTCCCATCAGGCCCCAGACTGAAAGATCTAATTAATGGCATCTAGGAAAACCCATTTGTTTAACGTCACATAGCAACTCCACTACAGAAGCAGGAGCAGAACTCAGTTATCCAGCAGAAGCATCCAAGCGCTCTGATCACAGCACCACTCGTTTTCTGCTGACAATCCCTCTGCCTCGCTGCCTTCATCCATTCCAAATTAAGGCTCTGTTCAGAAGACAACAGGGCCCTTTTGTTATACGATTAACTTCTCTTTCAGAGCCCAAATCCACCTTCTGAACTGAGGCAGGGGTTCCTTGGAGATACATCTATCTAGATAACTAATACAGGGTTATATTACTTATACATCTATTAGTTATAGATATCTGGCTAATATAAAGTTAATGAATATAATCAAACACACTCAGAGAGAGGCAGATTAAGATACGAGTAACATTAAATGTGGCACTTTCCAAGCTACGGCCTCTGTGCTCCCAACAATACTGTTCTTTTACCAGCTGTGTGTACTTAAAGCTGTTCCTACCTACAGCGAAAAAAGCAATTCTGCCATACAGAAGTCTTGGTATATTTGCTGGATGCCTCTACCAAATGATAAAGGGGAATGAGTAACTCCTGCTTGGGATACCCGGCAGGTTGGATGAATCAGACGTAATTCCTCCTCTGTAATATACAGCAAGTGCTCAGATCACAGCATAAAACAGTTCCTCAGCTTTGACCAGTTCTATCGTAGCATGGCTCAAAGCAGCAAAGAGAGGCTCAAATCCTTTGAGGAAGGAGCCATCCCTCGCTGAAGTCGAGAGGGCTGAATGCTGTTTCTGAAAAGGCTCCTTGCCTCCAAAACCTCCCCTCCTGCAGCATGCAGCCTCTGAAGCATTACAAAGAATCACAGCAGGACACGAAGAGGAGAAGCATGCTTTTCTTAGCTCCTTCCTAGAACTATTTTTCCCATTTGGGTTTCAACTTTCCCAGAAATATCAGCCTAATGCAGACTCAAACAATACTTTTGGGCCCTGCTGGCTTTATCTGGCAAGTTTATTGGAGACAAGGTCTTAAGAATGGAAAGTATGAAGCAGCCTTGAACAGGGGCCTCCTGCCTCAGTCTACAGGCTAGTCAGGCCTCAAATTGGCCTCCAGGTCCTTGCTCTTTCTCCTGCCATGTTCCAAGAAAAACATACTGCAAGTTCTGCTTGCACTTCGTATCCGTTTTACAGCAGTCATTGGATTGAGCCACACTGGGAGCTGAATCTCAATGTACGAACTCATCTTGCTCTCCTTTACATGGACAGCACTGGCCATTTTTTGTACCATGTTCATTTCTTCTACAGCTCACTGAGCAGGGCATGTCTGGGAATGATGACTCTGGTGCTCAAGAAATATCATCTACAGCCTTGGAGAGGGGTGAAGTACTGGAACAGGATGCTCCAGGATGTTGTGAATGCTGCCCCATCCCTGGCAGTGTTCAAGGCCAGGTTGGACACAGGGGCTTGGATCAGCCTGCTCCAGTGGAAGGTGTCCCTGCCCGTGGCACAGGTTGGAAGTGGATGAGCCTTAAGGTCCTTTCCAACCCAAATCCTTTATGACTCTATAATTTCAAGCAGAATCACAGTCAAAAAGAACTGGGTTTGCACTTATGGACAGCAGCAGGGGCAGAGCTGGCACAGAGCCTATGGCCACTAAAACACGTACTGCACGATACCCGTTACTTGCAGTCATCTACTTCATTTGGAATAATAAAAACCCCAGAAATAAAACTATAATCCTATTAACATACCTAAAATTCATAACAAAGGAGGAAAAATCTGGGAGTATGTTCCTACTATCAATCATTCGTGCTACTTTAAACAAAATTGGTTACTAACACCAAAGAGAGTTTCAAGAACAGCCTGTTTGTTTTCTTTGGCACCCAACCCAAAACAGCTGAAGGGACTTGCCTAACTAAGCTAGAATAAATTCTCTTATAAAGCAAGTCAGCCTTACCTCGAAGTGAAATTCTGCTTGTAATATAAGATTACCCATATACCAGTCCATACAGACCAGCCTCCAAAAGCACAACAGCATGAAGTTTGGGATAAACCTATTCAACTTGGTCCTTCCCAAGTTTAACAGTTGGCCTAAAGAGAAGGGAAACAGCAGGCAGAAGCCAATTCCCTTAGGATTTGCCATCCTAAGAAGCCTTGCAACATTCCAACCCTAACTATTTTATGATTCAACGGCTGTAACCAGCCCAGAACAAGCCGATTAGATATATAGCCTTTGATATTAAGACAATCTCAGATGCAACTAAAGACAGTGCATGTAGGTGCCTGGGCTGAGATACACAACCAAACTGGTGATTGAAATGTGATATGGAATCCAAAAAGCCTGCGTCAGTCCTTTGGAAAGCACAAGAGCTATTTGAAGACGTGATGCCAGAGCAAAAAGCCAACTCAATGTGATAACCGGAAGGTTAATTGACGTCAACTGGAAATACACCCAGTCAGTACCAGTGCAGGGGCTGGCTCAGTGCCATATCCCTGCCAGATCTGCTCCAGTGTAAAAAGCTTGGGAAGTTAAAGCTCTTGGAACAGCACAATTAAGAATGTTATTAAAAAATGAGCAAGAAAAACAAGACACAAAAAAGCCTCCCGGAAACTGTGACATGGTTTTAGGAGACCACTGGAATGGGAGCTTGAATGGTACATGTTGATGCGACAGACCAGACAAGCTATGCAATTTTGTTTGGATCAGGCATTAAGCCTGCAGAGAAATGATTCACAGTATATTCCCTCAGCTGGACTGAGCTACCTTAGGCTAACAGGCTACATCACTAATGTGCACAATACTAGTATGCTCTGTGAAAAGGGATTATATATATTCTATTTCTACATTATGCAATAAAGCCACTAGCTTCCCCCCAAAATCTCAGAGGAGCCATGCAGGCAGGTAAATTCTTCATTCTTACACGGTGGCCAAGCTAAATGCTACACACTGAATTGGGTAAATCAAATGTAGAGTACTAAAAGGATTTCCTGTGCCAGATGTTCACAACGTGGAGTCTTTATGGCAGTGCCTTTGGTCTGCTGGTGACAGCAGGCAGCATGATCTAAAAGGAGAGAGGAGCTTTCTGATCACACCCCAAATGTTTCCTGTTCAGGCAACAAAAAGACACAGCAAGCCATGAGACATAAGGTCTCTTTAGGAGTAACTGGCCAAAGAGAAACATGGCTTTCATAGGCTAGAAGCACATACAGAGAAAACATGGGAGATCAGAGGACACAGGACATGGCCTTAAGAGTGGGTGGGAGGGAGAAGAAGAGATGAAGAGAGCAGCAGAATGGTTATTTTATGTTAGAGGTTATTACAAGTTCAATTATAAAGAGGAAAGTGCTACCACACTGGGGAGATGGGGCATAATTGAGCTGAGATCCCCATGCTGCATAAGAGCAATAAAAAAAGTACCTCCTTTTCTACCTGAAAAAATGCAGGATTATCTGTTATTTACCCCTCCTATGCTAGAAAGGTCTAGAGAGGATGAGAAACTACATGTTCTCAGACAAGCTGTGGCTGCCCCATCCCTGGCAGTGCTGAAGGCCAGGTCCGACACAGGAGCTCGGAGCACCTTGCTCCAGTGGAAGGTGTCCCTGTCCATGGCAGGGGTTGGGACTGGAGGAGCTTTAAGGTCCCTTCATCATTCTGAGAGTCTATGAATTGAACTAAGAAGCCATCTAACAGAGAATTTACAGGCCCAGCACCTGGATTTTTTATTGGATTAGATGATTATAAAGACTAACCAGAATTTAGGATCAGTGTGATCAGTTCCAAGGTACTGACACGAGTGAAAACGTTCCTAATTCCTCCAACCCTACAGCTCCATACAGTGCATATGCAAGATGCATTTTCTCCCCCAAAAGGTTTTAGTGTCTGGATAAGGATCCTTTCTTTACACAAAGTAACAAGTTAGAACTGTCAGATGAAGTGATTTAATCCAGAGACTCAGCAGGGAGTAACAGCGCCCATTTCCCTATCACAGCTTTACAGAAGGAACTCTCGAATCACTTCTCAAGTCATTAACACAAGTAGAGTCAGAACCATGATCTCCTCTTCCTCCTCTACCCTGAACACTAGTTAGCTGCCCCAAGTTCCATGTGGAAATTAATGGCAGAGTCCAATCGACCACCTTATCTGACACTCCTCACTCTTTCTTTATTCCTTTTTGTACAGCAACACATACTGAGGTCATGGAATCAAAACAGAAATGGGAACAAATTCTTGGAACAAATAAAAGAACGTGCCTACTAGATAATAGGCAAAAAGGCAGAGGACACAAGATGTGAAGGCTAGAAAGCAATGCATATCCCCAGTCTGCTTCCAGAAATACTTATCTACTAGAGAACAAGCCTCTTTCCCTCCCCCAGAGCTATTTAATATTGACAAGCCAAAAGGCAGCGTGAGTTTCTTACTCACTTTCTACTATACAACCAACTACAGACTCATGACATTTCAGAGTTTACATTTCAATTAAAGCTCCCAAAATACACACCAGTACCCTGGAATTAAAACAAAGGCCTAGTTCTTCACTGTTTTGAGTACAAAAACTATTTTATCTGGAACTGCAGTTGTAAAAGTGACTAAAGCACTATGATCTTCAGTGCAGAGAAACAGATGATACAGCAAAGTGTCACACACCTGTAGAGCTTTTTCAACCTGAATAAAAAACAAGGTTCAAGAGGACCAGAACTCTCACATGAGTTTGCCTTTCTTTATAACTAAAACAGGGATCATTCTTCATTACCTCTTTTGTCTCCTCGGGGTCTGAGTGATCCACAGTTACATATAAGTCATTCTGCAGGTACTTCAGTGCACTAAGAGGGTCAGTCTGAGCTTTTTCTTCGAACCTGAAAAGAGGAGACAGAAGACTTGAACACAGCCATTTCCTCCAGGATTACTGCTATATGTACAGAGAGGAGAAAGCCATCTAAGAAACCTTTAGCCCAATATTTCCGCACAAAACGATGATAATGGCAGCTTAGCCTTGTATTCACTGAAGCACATGCTTTCCAGACAAGATGAAATACAGAGGAGGGGCTTCTGGGGAGGTGTACGGGAGTTACAAGGGCAAAGCATTACACTCTTACTAAAAGGATTAAAAGGAGTATGTACAGCAACTTCTTCATCAGTGGTGAGGCACTGGCAGAGGCTGCTCAGGGAAGTTGAGGCTGCCCCATTCCTGGCAGTGTTCAAGGCCAGGTTGGATGGGGCTTGGAGCAAGCTGCTCTAGTGGAAGGTGTCCCTGCCCGTGGCAGGGAACTGGAACTGGATGGGCTTCAAGGTCCCTTCCAACCCAAAACCAGTCTGGGATTCTATGATTAACACAGAAATATAAGCCTTTTAGTACAGTTTGTTTTCTACAAATAGAGTATGGTATGAGCAGCACCTCACCTGAGGAGCACAGCTCAGACAGAGGCAAGCCTTGAGCACTTGTGTCCCAGGGATATTTACCTCCCTGACCATGCAGAAGTATAACGGGAAGTACAGGGATGGAGATAGCTCCCTGCTGCTGGCAAACACGAGAAAAACGGATGATGCAGGTGAAACCTCAGATTCAGTGAATACTGGGCTTTAATATTCCCACTTTTGGGAAAAGCATATGTACATGGAAATCCTATGCACCACCAGCTTATTTCCTCATTTTCTTTTAATGAACAGAAATTATAACTCCTATGAATTCCCTGATGAAGTTAACAGAGCTGAAAGTGATTCTGGATTCAGCATCCTCAGTGAGCAGAGCTCCTTCCCTGCAGCTCTGAGGTGGGTGCACAAGCCTGGAAAGGATGAGGCTTAAAATCATCTCTGGTTTTCTCCTATCACCTATCCACCAAGTGCAGTACCACACTGTCATCCTCTGAATCACCAATACACAGCATTAAACCTTTCCAGGAAAACAGCTCAGACACTTTCAGACTGCAGAACTGAGGAATCCTAAACCCCACATTCTCAGTTATTTAACTGCCTTGTATCAACTGCATTACAGAAACACAAGGTATTTTATATATAATATACTTCAGTTACCTGTAAGAGGTTGTAGCTTGTCAAACTGAAAAGAGTCACACTGAACAGATTCAATCATGTTATGTTTTCATTTGGGTCATCTGCTTGGCTGTTTATAATGCAGCGGACAATTGTATCCCAAATTTGGTACCACCTAAAGATGCACGTGCATTTAGGTAGCGCACAAAGACTATGCCTGTTACCCGATGTACACGACACTCTGGAAGTCAAGTAGGATTTCTTCCAATATTCACACAGATTTTCTTAGATGATATCACCATGATCCAGAGAGCTGAAGTATCTTAAACAAATGGACCCACTGACACCTCACTGCTCTTCTTCTTCACTATGGCTTGACTGGTATTAAACAAGTGAATAGGCCAAACAGGGCTCCAGCCAATACAGTGGGTTTGCAAGTCAAGTACCTGTTCTGGCACCTAGAGCTTGAGGGAATGCAGATAATGGGCAGCCAAGTGACTCTGCAGCAGTTCGGCTCCAGCCTTGCCAGGCACATGAATGCCATCAAAGCACCCATCATACCAGCCCCTGGCTGGTCCTGTTTGGCTCCCTCCTATGGACCCCAATAAAAGGGAGCATGGTGTGTAAGCCCCAAACTTCTGCCAGATAACATGCAGTAACAGCTCCTTTCACTGCAATTTAAGGAAGTAATAACTAAGTCATCCAGAGCTGTCTCTGGAGGCTGTACAGCTGAATATGCATACAGCCACATGTGGGTTTAATAAACCTCCCAGATTACTGGGCAAGACCTTTATTCATTCCTGTAGGTATTCTCATCTACTGCATGGCTAATCCGCAAAAGGCCTCATCAAGCCACAGTGATTGTGAGTTAGCTAAAGCAATTTGCTTGCTGCCTCAGAAGTAAAGTATCATCAGTAAAAACTAACCTCCAGCACTTGGCAGAACCTGATAACAAAGTATTCTCACCAAGAATGCAGAAAGAGCTATTTACTGCCTTCAAATCATTTGCTGGGTCTTGAAAGCCTGTCTTACTGCTGCAATTTCTTGCCTAATGCAACACCATAAGCTTGATTTTAAAAAGCTGTTGCCCTAAATAGCAAATATAAGGCAGCTCTGAAACAGCCACAGTACAGGAAGCGTCAGAACATAGCTGAATTCTGCATAAGTGAGATCTTTCAAGTGATTCTGAATGAGAAACTCTGACGACCTCACCATGGTTGAGTCTCAGATGTGCAAAGGCATCCAGCCCCCAGACTTCATTAGCATCCTTGCGAGCTGCTACTATCTCCTAGCACAGTGTTTCAGAAACATATTCCATTTCCTTGGGAGGTGACAGCACCGAAACACATGTTGATGAGCAGCAGAGTGAAAAGGGAAACTAAAAACCCCCCATGACTCCACACACAATACCCAGATTTTTCCAGTTTTAGAATAACATAGTAACACCAGAATGAAGTTCATCTGGTAGTTCAGCCATACCCCACTGCTTTTTATTACCACAGAATGGTTTGGATTGGAAGAGACCTTAAAGCTCCTCCAGTCCCAACCCCTGCCACGGGCAGGGACACCTTCCACTGGAGCAGAGGGCTCCAAGCCCCTGTGTCCAACCTGGCCTTGAGCACTGCCAGGGATGGGGCAGCCACAGCTTCTCTGGGCACCCTGTGCCAGCGCCTCAGCACCCTCACAGGGAACAGCTTCTGCCCAAGAGCTCATCTCAGTGTCCCCTCTGGCAGTTAAAGCCATTCTCCTTGGCCTACCATTAAACTTAGGTTTTTGATTAAAAAGAATCAAGAAACCTGCAGACCCAATTACCATCAAAGGGATATTTCCCAAAGCCATTTACAAGACATTCAGGTTTGAGCAACTTCAAAAACCCCAACATTTTGGAAATCTAAAGTGCAAACCCCCTTTTGTTCCTATACCTGTGCTTCCTTATGAGGTATTTGCAGTGTCTTAGCAGGTATTCCTTTGAAGGTCGACAGAGCTTCAGTGACCAGAAGTCATCTAATCTCATCTTTGGAGAGCAGGACTTGCCAGGATTCCCTCCAAACAAGTAATGAACCTAAGCAAATGAGAAGCAGAGCAAAAAGTTGACTGTTAGTGTACATCAAAGGCTATTTACTATGTCAGCATCTTTGGAGAGGTTTATTCTGGAGGGAGATAACTCTGCCTTGCAGACAAGCTGCTCCATCTTACTATTAGCCTTACTTTGTCCCTTAGGAGATGAAGAAACTTCTCTTAAACTGCTTACATCTTAAGATAATAAAACAGCTGCACTGCTAAAACCTCCCTCTAGCAGATTCCTGAGGTATTCACAAACATTCCCCAAACCATTCCATCTCTTTCTTTAGGAAAAACCCCTGAGCATGATAAACCCTTCAGCATGTAAGATATGAACAGAAAAGAAGGATCTCAGCCAACTCTTTTTGCCCCATTCAAAATCCTTGATGCAAACAATACTCAAACTGATGGATTACCAACCTCTCCTCCAATCTTGCCCTCAAAGACCCCAATTTCTCATTGTCACCAAGGAGGGTAAATAAAGAACCTGTATTAAGCCTGTCTTTAATCTGGGGATAAGCAGATTACACCCATATAGTGTGAAAGGACTCCAGCAATCACACATCTTCTCTGAAAAAGAAACATTTCCATGCTTGTTAGGAAAGCTCAGACAAAAGGGACTTTGCAGACCAATGCTCTGACTCCCATCAGAGCACTGCTGGTGAAGCTGCACTACTGAAGCACCACAGTTCAGAGGAGCAGTGAAGACCATTATCTTCCCCAAAGACAAGGGTTACTGATAAAGTGAGTGGGAAGTACTAGAGATGCTCAAAGTGACATGATGTTGGGAGATGATCAACAGGCGTGTGGCCCCAAGTGTCCCAGAAACTGTACAGGGTCTTAATCTGACTTGCAGAGAGTATTTCCATGGTCTCTGGAAGGTCAGATTTGTCTCATCTCAATACAGCAGCCTTGCTACAAGATGCTAAATACACTACCTGGGCACAAAGGAAACAGTTAACTGAATAAAGAGTAAACCAAAAAGACAAAATGTATGGTAAGAACAACTGAGGATGAAAACACCAATCTTATCTAGAATTAGAAGTCACAACCATCACTGTGACTGCCTTCAGAAAAGGTTCTAGCAATGCTGAGATGGCAAACATGGAAACATTAAATATATACCCCAAATTCATTTTGCATTCACAGCAGCTCAAATGAAGCGCTCTAACACCATTCCAACAGTTTCAGGACACACCACCTTGGAAATGCAAGGCTTGACTTACGGGAGAGGCACATCTCAAGTGGGAGCGTTAGAAAAGTACTGTTTATATCTTCACCTTTTTCCCTTCACATCATTTGGTATTTCAAACTCTGAACTGTTGATATTAACCATGCCACATGGGTCTTCAAATAGCGAGGGAGCTCAAGAAGTCCAAGTGGCTACCTTTCTCCACAGCTTCAAAAAATAAGCACTCCAAACAATGTATTCTGCATCCCATTGATGTAGGCTCTCCTTATTTATATCAGAGGATTTGAGAAAGGTCATTTGAACAGAGGTTTCTAAAAATAAGGCTCTTCAAAACAAGCACACCAAAACAGCTCTTCAGATAAAGCTGGGCAACTGCCATGATTTAGCAACCTTCACAGTAACTTACAAAATACTACTCTCAATCTCACAGTACCTTAGTGGTGAACTTCGCAGTGCTGTGGTAACCGTTGGACTTGATGATCTTAAAGGTCTTCGCCAACCTAGCTGATTCTATTCTACTCTTACACTTACAATTAAGCCATTAAAGGCACAACAGTATTTGCAGTCTATCATTAAAGTCTGTGAAGATGACAAACAATACAAGTTCTCCATATAGATGCAGCTATTCCTCCTTAAAAGCCCCCTTATCCCCTTGGGCTAGTTGGGTTTCCCAAATCTGATGAACATCCCACGGAATGATAAGACTACAGTATATCTGTCTTTTAAATTCAGGCTAAAAAGGAGGTTAAGAAAAGGTTTCTCTCAATTGCAAAATATCTCTGAAAGATTAAGTAAACGTGTCACAGTAACGTGAATTCATAGATTAATACAATTATGGTATCTAATCCATGGGGTTTTGCCTTACTGGTTAACGTGCACAAAGCCCTAAGTTTACTGAGCACTCCTGCACACTATAAACCATTTTAAAACAACCGAAGCATGAATGTATCCATTCAAGTCAGAGAGTGCTAAAGAATGGCAGTTGCTGCTGATGTGCAGGGCAAAGGAAAGCACCTGCGGTAGAGCAGATTCTTCACAGTGATTAGTTCCTTCAAACAGAGCTTCTCCTGGAAACACAGGTAACGTTTTAGTCACCAACAGGTTGTGACATTAAGTCCCTGAGGATAACGAAGGAAGCTTCAGTTAAGAACAGACAGGAGCTAGCTGCCTGATAACTTCATACAGGTTTAGTACATCCCATTGTCTGCATGTTTACTTCACGTAGGACCTATCATGTTTACCTCACATTGACACAACAAGTAGTTTAGCACCCAACTCCAAAAGATTAGAACAAGTTAAATGAAAGGTACCTTCCACATTGAGACTATATAAGAAGCTATATTCATGGTACCATCTTTGAAGAAGAAACTACACTTTAAGAGCAGTAAGACTTAAAAACACTGTGTATGTAAACTGGACCCTCATACCTTGTGCAACTCATCGTACACCAGTTGATGGGCAAACCTTGGGCAGGGCTCCTCTTCCTGAAGGCTTTTACCTGAATTCTCTTTTGCTGCTTGGTCATTCTTATAGACACAAGACCTGAAATAAAAGGCAGGAGGTAATGATTAGCAGTACCTACAGGAAGCAGAAAAAGATACTTCAAGGTACCAATGATGTCAACTTGAACTGCCCGACATGTAACACCAAAGATATTCTTTCTTCTCTATATATTGCCCTCCATATAGAGGACAATAGGGAACCGCATCTGTATAGTTAGCACTACAAAGAACTCCGTCCAACAAGCAGAGAAGGTCATTTTGGCTGAACGTAATCCTCAATCACAAGCCAAACAGGAAAACAATTCTAGAAAACTCTGTCATGAGCTTTAGAGGTATCTTTAGAGGCTGCATGATTTGCCAGCAGAATTATCAGCATGAAGTATTTCTCATTATGCAGAAAACCATCTTGGACACAGCAGTACAGGCCACAGACTGGAGCAAAGCTAACATTTCCAGCATTGATTTAAGCAGAATTAAGTTGTAAATGAAAACCCATTTTTATAAGCAACATTCACACCTTGCAAAGTGATTGCCTCCACATTAAGAGAGACCTTGAATGCAAAAATGCTGCCAGCTCTGGAAAGGGACAATGGGAACAAGCTGCCAAATACAATACAGCAAACAGATAAGGAAATATTTCCTCAGACTATTGGATCTAGTACCTACCTGAAGTACCCCGATGCAAAATGGAAAGAGGTGGCAGATCATTAGGGGCTGCAGTGATAGGACAAGGGGTAACGGGTTCAAACTGAAACAGGGAAAGTTTAGATTGGATATAAGGAAGGAATTCTTTACTGTGAGGGTGCTGAGGCACTGGAATGGGTTGCCCAGGGAAGTTGTGAATGCTCCATCCCTGGGGGTGTTCAAGGCCAGGTTGGACATAGCCTTGGGTGACATGGTTTAGTGGGAGGTGTCCCCACCCATGGCAGGGGGTTGGAACTGGATGAGCTTAAGGTCCTTTCCAACACAAACTATTCTGTGATTCTATTTTGCATGAAGACTTCGCCACCACTGTTCATGCAGCAGTTTCCTCCTACCATGTGGGCTGCTATTAACAACTCACGTTTGACTGCATTTGCTGCCCTGATGATGAATCCTGGCTTTTGAGACTACCTAAAGGAAAAGCTCCTTATAATGGCTCACTTCTCCTCACTCCTCCACCTGCCTCCAATAAAGAAGTTCCTGCGATGATGTCTCTCCCTCATGCGGCTTCCTGCTATGGTGTCTCTAAAGAGCATGGGGAAAACAAGGTGCCTCAAGGGAACTCGGCTGTCTTCAACATTACCAGCCCATGGCTCTAAGAGGTTGTGGATTACCTGGGAGACAGGATTGCTTTCTAAAGGAAGTCAGCACTGATGTTAGAAATAGCACCCCTTTCATCAACTTACCAGCTGTTCCTCACAATGTCATAAATCCAGAAGGAATTCCGTACATTCTCTTCCCTCTTCTCCTTGTCTTTACTGAGCCCTGACAAGACATGGATTTCATTCAGTTCTGGATCAATGGTAGCCCTTTGAGTGAAACCTGTCATTGGAACTGACAAAAGAAAAGAGAAGTTACACACTGAAAACAATGGAGAATACTGTGAGGGTGCTGAGGCGCTGGCACAGGGTGCCCAGAGAAGCTGTGGCTGCCCCATCCCTGGCAGTGTTGAAGGCCAGGTTGGACACAGGGGCTTGGAGCACCCTGCTCCAGCGGAAGGCATCCCTGCCCATGGCAGGGGTTGGGACTGGATGAGCTTTAAGGTTCCTTCCAACCCAAACCATTCTCATAGGCATGCAGAAGTCACCACACAACCAACTTCCTTCTTGCACATGCCCTCTAAAGTAGGGCGAGGAGGAGAAGAGGAAGAAACATCATCCAGAGGCTGACTTCTTCCCTGTTGATGACAAGTCCAGTGCAAAACCTCTTGTTCCCTTCCCATCCGGGACTCCTGGATGCACAAAAAGCCTTCTGAAAGTTGCTATTTCCTTCAGAAAGGTACAGATAGAGCTATTTGGGAGACTACCAGCTCAGAAATGAGGGTTAAACTGCCTGAAGATAGAGCTAGATGATCCATGCAGATATAAACAGGGTGACTTTGTTACTGTCTCGTTTGTGAAAGGAAGAATTGATTCCAAAAAGCTTAAGTGGAAAAGCTGGGAAACTCAACAAAATTCCAGATGAACTCAAGATTCCATGGCTCCCATTGCTTCCTTTAGGACAAAGATGTCAAGGAAGTGGGTTTTTTTGTACTTTCTGAATACTTGTGGCGTAATTACCAAGCTCTTCTTCTGCTCCATCTTCAGCTTTTAGAAATGGGCTGAAATCCTGAGGGTTCCAACAGTTTTCATCATAATTCCCCCCAAAAAAAAGGTCAGCAAATTTGTTTGGCAAATCCGTTTTGTTTGTTGTCTAATTCCCCATTTCCTGTTTCCCTAGGCAACCATCCTTCCAAAATGGATTTGTGAAGGGCACGTGATCCTTGTTTACAGATCCTGTTTGTCTCATTTCTCTTTCTGGGTCAGTTGACAAAGGCTGGTGAAGGTTCTTGGCCTTCGCTCAAGATTTTGGCATGAAAAATGCTCACAACTCTTGTATTTTGCAAATTCTTCCCTGCAATTAGTTGTAAATTGCACACAGAGCCCAGAAAACAAGCTCTAATAAACTGATAATATTGCTGTTTAAGAACACACAAAATGGTATTTTCCCAGCCTGCTCTACAATAGATTTTGGTTTCATACTTCTCATTGGGTAGGCCAAGCATCAGTTAAAAAGAATTCAGAGCAGGATTTGGTTTTCTTCACTTTAGGCTGTGTGGAGACCTCAGAGCAGCCTTCCTGTATCTGAAGGGGGACTACAGGGATGCTGGGGAGGGACTCTTCATTAGGGACTGTAGTGATAGACAAGGGGTAATGGGTTCAAACTGAAACAGGGGAAGTTTAGATTGGCATAAGGAGCAAGAAATTCTTTACTGTAAGGGTGGTGAGGCACTGGAATGGGTTGCCCAGGGAAGCTGTGAATGCTCCATCGCTGGT
>JAOEHY010012085.1:0-15188 GCA_025447955.1 Psilopsiagon aurifrons
GTCTCCACGCAGCCTTCTCTTCTCCAGGCTGAACAGCCCCAACTTTCTCATCCTATCTTCATACGGGAGGTGCTTCATTCCTCTGAAAGGATGTTCAAACTCTTTGATCATAAGAATTCTGGAGGAAAATAACAAGTATTCAGCATTGCCTCATGCAATAAAAGAATTCTCCATTAGACAGACGTTCATGCAGCTTAAACCTCTGTTACACAGATTGACATGGAAGGTTTTCCTGCCCTGTTGAAATGGTAGCTGTGCATTCCAAAGATGTGTGTGGGCACGCAAGAACTGAAACTGTTTCTTTTTTAATGCACACCCACAATAGGATGACTTCTACAATATAGCATGTATGTTTGGAAAGGAACTATACACTGTCCTTTTCACATTTAAGTTGTTGAGAGTTTACAGGAAGCAAGATCCATCCTGCAGTGATGAAAGACCAAAATCTCAAGTTTTGTTTTGATAATGTATTATTGTGGAGTAACTCCACACAGTCCAGCAGTAGCTACACTGGTGTAATGAAGAGCAGAATTCCTGTTTTCTTTCCATGAATTAATAGAAACATAGTGTATCTCTTCCAGAGGACCCGCACTGTGCTTGTCGCAGCTGGCACAGCAGTGTTGTATGCAGCAACACTGGTGAGTAGTAGTACACTAATTTCATAATCACTGTTATGTATTGCTTGTAGCAATTCTGAGCACATTCTGAACTTCAAAAGCAACAGAAATGTGTGTCTGACCTTCCCATTACCATCATCCAGCTGCTGCTGTGTTCAAGATTTTTCCCCTTCTGTTAGGTCAGAACCTAACAGTTACCTAACTTGAGAGAGATATATATGTTAGCAGAAAAAAAGCGAAGTTGAAGACAAAATGGTTGCAATGTTTTTATAATTATACTCCTAAAAGTGTAAGAATCTGAGCAATAATTGTGTAAAGGCTTTATTGCACCTACTGGATGTGATGTGCTTAGTGATCCAGAGCAGTTCCACTAAAGTCAATGGAATTTTAGTACTTTTTCTAAGTTTTTTTCTTTTTTTTTTTTTTTTTTTTCCAATCCATAGCACAGTATTTTTTTGCCATGGAAAGAAAGAATGAAAACGAGGTTCTCTGTTCATATTAAATACAAAGAACTTGATGGATCCATAGGGAAAAGAATAGAGGGGCAAATCATACTAAACTGCATACATGAAAATGTGAGAATGAATCAGCACTTATGCTCCAGCTGCATTATAAGACATTGCTTGAGATATGCATTTGCTGTGGGACATTTTGCTGACTGGTTCACAACTTCATGCCTCTTCTGGATTCAGGATATTTCTGCTGTGTTCAGTTAGATGCTGTCCTCCTTTTCCAGTCCAACTACATTTGTTATTAAATATGGCACTCCTAGTACTATTTGAAATACGGAACCTGACAGATGAAAGGGACCTGTTGCAGTTTAGCTGGTTAAACAATTACTAAGATTTCAACCTTGCAGACTTACATGGTACATTTTCCTGGATACAAGTTGGATAGCAGGAGGAAGGCTGTTCCAGTTTAGTGGTACCAGTAATAGCTTTTGGAACTGCTGTTGTTGGCTAATAATGCAGTCTCATCAGGGCTTGTTTTGTTGAAATATTCCATGTGGTTTATTAATGAAACTTGGTAACTTTTATTCTTTGCAGAAAAATGATAGCACACAGATGTATAAACCCACAGTCATGTGTTGTTTTATTGGTGTGTTACAACGTTACATTTCCTTCACACTGAGAAAGCATGAGATTAAAATACACTGATCCACAAAAATGCCTTCCTTATGCTGACTCTGCACTGGTAATTGCAGTGCCCACAGATCCCTCCACAAGTTTCATTTCATTAAGTCTTTCATAATTCTAATTACATTCTAATCAAAGCTTTTACATTGTCTATTTGATGACTTTCAATTTAATTATTCCCATTAAAATGTTATTCTTTACTGCTTGGCAAGGTTCACCAATTACTCTTGCAATGTAAGTATTTACGCTGCATTACACATCATATTCCAATCTTTAAACAGCCACTACTCATTTGAGGGCTGAATAAGATTTCCTCATTCCAAAGATAGCTCATTTGTATCAAAAGCCATTAAAATACTAGGAATGTGTACAGCACATTTAGGAGGCCCCACTCATTTTTGAGAATAAGCCAGACCTATATAAAAACATGCAAAATGCTCTATGCATCAGTATTAAACTTCTAATTTTAAGATTTATTTTCTTTTAACATTTGCATATAACCTGGAAGACTAGGGTTCCTGCTGAAAGAAAAAGCTAATGGCTAAGCCCTGTATAATGTAAAGACATGATACCCTTACTGTAGGGCTTTCGTTAATCCTCCCCTATGAAATAATACAAAATGATATCCCTGTTACAGAATTCTGTAGGATGGTTTAAAAACTTTATAGAAAGATTAAACCTCCACTAAATTGTGTGGATTTCTAGAATAAGACCTTGGTTACACTAAAAGAATGCTTTGTCAAATCCAGTGTAAATGCAATGCTGGGATAATTTTGCTTTGCTGATGCTAGTTTTGTGAACTAGCATATATACATCAGCAACCCCAGTTACATGTGGGAAACTGTCTCTATTCTAGAGCTCAGAATACTGTAACTGTCAGAAAAAAAGCCTATCTATAACTGATGTAGTCAAACTGGTATCAGTTTTAAAAGTAAATCAGGCCTAATTTCCACAGAACCTGTCTGGGTTCATGTCTATTACATTCTTTACCTTAATGTCATTGCCTATTTATAGTTATTTCCAAGTATCATATAAGTTTATACACAGTAAGGTTGCATCCTCTGGTACACAATTACTACATTTATTTTTAAAGGGTTTCTAATTTACTTGCTTTCTATAAAAATTCAAGTGTTGCCAATCAGGAAGTAGCTCTTCTCAGAAAAATCTACAAAGCTTACCTTTGAGAAAAGTAAGTGACAAGCTTTACATGAAGACATTGAGCAGTTTGAATCACAAAATGCCTACAAGGCCAATACATATTCCAACAGTAACACAGAAATTATAATTATGGCAGCAGTATCCTCCAGTCTAAAGCACCGTAATAGTGGTGGTTGATCAGCGCTATCTTGATCGCTTTAACCAGCAGCTGCAGATAAGAAATGCTCAAGTGCCAAGATGCGGTCTGGAACATTTGCCTGCATTTTCACAGGATACCTAAGGGAGAAAAAAATCTGGAATCTGACATTCTGCCACCCAAAGGTACATCATTTCACAGGAATGGGATGTATACTGCATAGTGCATACACAATAAAACAGGGTCCTACCCATAATAAATTAACTAAAATCATACACTTAGTAATCTTCTCTGTACCAACAAGTGTTTTGATTCAGCTGAGTTTCAATCCAGTTACCAAGCCAACCCTCGTAAACACCATGCTCAGGAACATGGTGAGCTGAAAATGCGGAATGGGTCTAGTGGAAGATTGTCTCAAGCATTCCAATGGATATGTTACAGTGCTGGAGACCACTGCAAGCATTCATGGTTGTGAGTCCAAAGTCATGAATGAGAATCTTTGCAATTCTTTAGCTCGCCAATGCTGCAGTGAATCACTACACACTAATGAACGTGGCACACTGAGATTCACAGAAAACATTGTGATTCTCTTTCCTCACAGTTTTAGGATTTTTTAAAACTTATTTCAAAGACTTCAGCTTGTTGAATATCATGGGTGTTCTTTCATTTTGTTTTGGCAGTAATTACTGTGATTGCCCTCAAATCGCTGATTTTTTTTTAAACACCAAGTTTCTAACCCTTTCCATGAACATATGTTTCTGTAAGCTATATAATAACTTTAACAGTGTGGAATTTCTTGACTGTCAGAATAATCCTGTGAAACCATTAATGCATGAAGCTTGGCTCTTACAAACACCCATTCCCACCTTTTGTCTACTTGATCATTAGTAGCTCTAGTAATAACTAGAATGACCTTGTCAAAACTTGACAATTAATACAAAGTTCTACCAGCATGTGGAGATTTTTTTAATGTTAGAAGGCAACAAGCTAAACATAAAGATGATGCCCTAACTTCCTAAATTATATAGAAAAATGCCCAGACACAACAGATGCCGAGCATCTGGTGAAAAGTGCTTTGTGTATTCACACCCACCAAAATCAATGAGTGCTGAAGATGACCAGAACTTGCCAGGAGATACTCAGTACTTTAGAAAATCTGTTTGCAGATCTACTCTGTCCTCAACCACATCTTCTTAAAATTACTTTCTTAACCGTTTCTCTGCATAAGATTGTTTTTATTCATGTTCTTTCCCCTTCCCTCAAGTAGCTTATCTGTTTGCAGTAGACCGAAAACAGATAACTCAGCAAGTTAACGTGATCTGAAAATTTAACTTTAGAAGTATGATGCTATTATGCCATTAAAACCAAAATATTTATTTTCTCTTTATAAAAAGGAAAGAAACAAAAGAAAAACAACGTACAGTAAGAAACACTGTGTTAAGAGACCAGTTTGGAGGAAATGTGAGAAGGCTAAAAGTTCATTCTGCACATTTCTTAAAGTCATACAGGACCTTCAGTTATTCCCTCTAGAGGCAGGCCAGTAGCATTATCTGTTGTAGGTCTCTCTTCTTTCTTCACAGAGTTCTGATCAAGCAGGCTGACATAAGATTTATGACACGCCATATTACCCAAAGGAGGGTAGTGTTGTCTGTAGCAAATATAAGCAAAAATGAGGCCAATGATCCCTCCAACGAAAGCATCTAGATAAGAAAAGCAACAAAACCAGAAGCATGTTACTATGGAAAGAGCAGGCAGTGGTAACAACTGTAAATAAAAGTCGTTTGGTTGACCTGGAAGCGTTTAACCCAGAAAATGTGAACTTTAAATTTTTATAAAGAATTTAGAGCCCAATACCACAATCACATAGGACACAAAATCAGTATTTTGTTGGGGACATCTCCAAGATTTTGAATATCCAAAATCTATAGTTGGCTGTGTTTCAGGTGAGGAACAAGGGAAATTGAACAGCCTCCATAGGGCTTCTGTGATGCTGCAGATCTCCTACAACCAACATTTGTGAAAAGCAACCCATGTATCCTCTTCTAGTGTGCCATGATTTACAATGACCACTATCAGGTTTTCTATTTATGAACAATACAGCAGAACTATGCTTGTCTCTAAGTACCCCCCAGAATGACAGCTACAAGAGATCTACTCTTGTTTTGTATTCCAGAAGGCATTCCCCAATGCAGACAAGGAGCAAGTAGAATGTAAGATGGAAAATTATCTTCCTTCAGAAGTGGGCCACTCTAGCTAGAACAATTGATTTCACTTGTAACTCCTGAGAAAGACAGCTGTCAAGGACCATTTCAAACTGGGTGAATTCTTCCTAAAAGAACCCGAGAGGTCAAAGACTAAGCATGCCTGATAACTGATTTGACACCTTTTGAATTTGTTTGGATGCTCTTCTCTATCCCATACTCCTACCTGAAAATAAAATAAGGTAAACTAAGGCAAATGTATGAAATATTTGAAGCTTTCACCCACGGGCAATTACAAGTTTTCCATCAGAACCACATAGCACAGGAAATGTAAGAGGATTTGTTCAGTTGTCAGATTCTCCCTCTGTCTTTCTAATATACTCCCCATATCACGTTTCATTTTCAAGCAACCAGAGCAAAATATCACCGAAAATACACACTGACTTTGAAATCTGCAGATTTGAATTCAAACAATAATGGAAATGAGATAAAAGGTACTGGCTAGAATATGGCTTGACATAATCTTTTATTTTAACAAGATGTAACAAACACCGTACCATCTGCATATATAAAATCTTAGGATTAAGCATCCTTCAGAGTCTTCATGCTTCACTAAAGCATATTCTTTGTTGTTGATTACAGGTAGACTTTTAAGGATGCAGGTTTCTCCACAAGCAGACCTTTTATACAATTCACTCATATATCAGATGCTGCTGTTGAAGACTTAAGAGCCTTCTCCTATTCTGCCAGTAACTGTCACTCTTTTACAAAGATAACCTTTAACATTGTGTAGCATGTTTCTTTAGTTTTGTGAATATACTTTATGATCATAAAAAGCACTGTGTGCTGCTTCAAGAACCTCCTCATCCATATTGAGTACATTCAACATTTATTTGCAGTTACAGTCTGATGAATATTCACTGGTACCATGTGTATGGTACCATGCTGAATCCAATGCTAACAACTACTCAATATAACAAAGTATCAACATAGAAATAGCCCAAAGCTATGGAAAATCACTTTTAACAAGACGCAACAAGAAAATATTTCTCTTCCTTAAGTAGGACCTTACTTTGGAAAGTGCAGAAGTAACACCTTGGGAGCAATTAGAACCTTGGCCAAAAAAGTTAAGAGAAAAGCATCAAACTTTGCAGCAAGTTTTTCAGTGTGGGCAGAATCTGTTACAATTTATGCTGTATAGTTTCGTATGCAATGTTTCTATTTTTCTCAAGGAGGGAACATGAACCCACTTCATGCGAAATATACTTTGATATGAATGAAAAACGGTGCATTACATCATGTGCATCCAACAACCAGAACACAGAAAAATGACTGAGTGCATCTTTGCAACGATTAGCTACACGCAGATGCATCAACCTAGTCTAATGCACATGCGTCTATGTATTAGTAGTCCCTCACATACCCAACAGGCACCTAGCAGATACATGGAGAAGTCGTAGGCATGGACTAGGCAGAGCTTCTAATGGGCCTGACGCAGCCTACAGCTGGATCCATCCAGGACCGCTATGGCACATATATACACTTGTAAAAAAGGATGATAGAAAAAACCACTGATCTAGACTTGTATATAACTACGATGATGTACATTGTGTATGTAAAAATACGGAATAGTAAAGAACCCCTGAAGTAAAATTTCAGATGCTGAAAGCCTCAGCATCAATCCAGCAGCAAGGAAAATCTGTAGCATACTATGATGAGTTTTAACTCATGTGATGCAATTAAAGTAATGAAAGAAATACAGGGATAATAAAAAATAACAGAAAAAAGGCGTCTCCATGGCTCACCTTGCCAGTGATGTTTGTAATCACACATACGTGACAGGGCAATCATCATGGCACAGTAGAGTGGGAGAATTGCTGCACAAAGCCGCCAGCTCTTCCCCCGGCCATTTTCCGTGAAGCAATGTAACTTTCCAGCTAAGTAGAAGGTGGTAAAGCCAAGGCCTGAAAATGCAACTGGTAAAGAAAAACACAGAATTACAGTAATTCTGTCATTATGACTGTAACAATACTGTCCCTTAAGCTCCTTTAACAACTGACAGCATGATCCTTCTACTGGACAGAAGCCTTGGAGTTTCTAGGGTGTTACTAGGAGCTAAGTTTAGTTCTGCCCATCCCAGAAGTGTCCAAGGCCACGCTGGATGGAGCTTTGAGCAACCTCTACTAGGGGAAGCTGTCCCTGCCCGTGGCAGAGGGCTGGAACTGGATGAGCTTTAAGGTCCCTTCCAACACAAACCAGTCTGGGATTCAATGATCTGCAAAAAACGGAGGGGGTTTCATAGTTTGAATGGTGATTCCTATGTAACCATATAAGCGATGCTGTTATAACTCAATATTTTAAAAGGATGCAGCAAATTGCCTAGGTAGAGAGTTTTCTTGCTTTGTCTTTTTTAATAAAGCAACACTAACCTTACAAACTTCACATAATCACAATTCTTAGGAGGATGAATGGGAAAAAGTATTCTGCCACAAGACCCATGATATATGTATGTTCTCCACAGTAATAGGGTTATCTATGTAGCAATGCAAGCAATCAGGCAAGTGAACACTGAAAAGCAAATCAACTTCCTTCTCTTAGATACTCAGCTTTCACATAATCTACAAGTCTGCAAGTACTGTGGTACCTGTAGACATTCATCTCTCCAATGGCAGATTAGCTTTTCTTTTTCCTTTAGCAATTTAGCTTTTTCCTCTGGGGCAGACACTGCTTGTGGAAAGAATTCCTGGTTTTATTTGCGCATGAAATTAAACATTTAGGCAATTTCTTAAACTGGAATCACAAAAGCGCTTTCATGTTTAACTTTCAGTACATCTTTCCCAATTTTAGACTTATTCCAAACAGTTATAGTTCAAAGCAGAAGAGGATTCAGTCAGATTTTACGGCAATGGAATTACATTTAAATGAGATTTTTAGGTTCCGTTAACCTTTTTCTATAGAAATACACAACCGGCAGTGATGACAGAACTCGGGCACCAAGTTTCTGTAATGCACACTTTTCATCCTAGCACTTTTCACCTTCCAGAGGAATACCAGATGAGTTTATATTTTTAATATGCATTTTAAATTTTTTTACAAAAGCATTTGAACATTTCTCTTTTTTTTTGCTGCAGGAAAGGTAGCGTTGCACTTGTTCAGGTAGCTCTGTGAAATACGCTTTCTATTTTTCTCCACAAATGTCACACTCAACTTTGCTTTTGACTGCAGAGATCAAAATAGAACATGAGCACATAAAGCACAGATAGCAAAATTATAAATATTTATCCAAGCATTTGAAATTCTTTCCCTGGCTGCCTTCATACTTTTTATCTTTGTGAAATACAAGCACCTCCGTCAGAAGTAACAGATCACATTCATAATACATATGCCTGTTCTGATTCTGCATCCAATGAATTTAATGGCAAAATCGCTATCTCGTAGAATCATACAATAGCTAGCCATGCATCTCCTTTCCTAATCTCCTCCTAGGGCTTTTCAAGTGCCCTTCTCTTCATGTTCCCAAATGCTAGATGTGATAAAGTCATTGCTTTGTGTTCTGCTGATGAATCTATGGGATGGTCAATTTTAGCTGACAGTACAATGGAGTAGTTTCATAAGATTATAGTGAATAAATGTTTGAATGCAATTACTGAAAATTTGGTTTCAATCTTCAAACACACAGATAAATCACTTCTTTAGACTGGCAGAGCAAGACAGAATGCTGATTTATCATCAAGCCACTCTACCAACTACTTTGTTTTCTACACACTTTTTCAACCACCGCTGATTCTGTACTTGTCAGAAGACAGTGGGAGGCAAACTTTAATATATAACAAACAATCCTGAATAAAGAAAAGTTCCTTGCAGACTGGCTTGCCTTCTTATGTACAAACATCTGAGAGTCATACAAACTTGCCTTTAAGATTATCTATCAGATAAGAAATAATTTCTTCTGACATTTCTACGTCATTGTATTTCTGAAATGAATTTCTTTTCCTAAGAGTAACATGTCTTACACAGAAACAGGTTGTGACCTGTATGGTCAGAGCACCAGGCTATAGCCACAATGATGAAAATACATCTATGATCCTGACAATGTGTCGCATAAAATTGGAATACACTCTCCCCTTTTTCAAACATCCTCTCCCACTCTCAGTGTAGACTGACACACTCAAAAAAACAAGTAAACATTGCTGCTTCTTTCCAGTGTAGACATCCTCCTGTGCCTCTCACATTCCCTGGATTAGCCACTGCAATATGACAAAAGGCAACATTCACCTCTCTTGTGCTCTTCCAGTTGCACTGGATAATTTATGTGGCATAGTCTTTTGTATCAAAAACCTGCAGCTCTTTATAATAGGCTAATGACACACATCCACATCTGTGAGCAGACATAGGGTTGTCCATTCTGCAGACCTTTGGAACTAGAATCATGTCTAAATTTATCTGAGACTGCAAGAACAGGACTCGTCTGCACCATTCCATCTTCCAGTTGAGTAAATGGAGTGAACAAAACTCAATCTATGTTGGATATTCAATATCAAGCGCAATCCTGGATTGAATACTTTCAAACACTTTCTCTCAAAAGAACTACTTTCTTTTTTTTTTTACTTTCATATTTCCATTTTCCACCTCAGGCTATTTATTTTTTGTAGATCTTTAGAAGATGAACTGAAATCTGAAGACAGTATTCCCACAGAAACAGCAAGTGCTTTCTGGCTTCATTCTCAGGCAACCTACAACACCTAGCAATTTAGAGGGCTTAAAGAAATACTGGCCAAACAACAGAGTAAGTGTTCAGTTTGCACATACTCATATTCATAATTACTAGCATTTGCTACGCAGTTTTACTAACAGTTGTCAGTGTGGTGGGCAGCAAAATTTAGATAAATGGGCTTTAGGGCAAACCTTGTGATATTTTAGAAGAATCCCTAAAATATGTTTATTTTATAGGACTTGCCACAATTCAAGGGATGTGCTCATGAATGAATATGGAAGTTCAGCAGGAGCTATACCTGCACTAGACCCGAAGGCAGATTTTGCCTTTCTCTAAACTAAAGGTCAGGAAGAAAAGAGACTCACAAGTACTCCTCCAGGGGAACTTATCCTAATGCAAGATGGAAAAGTACTATAATGATGCTCTAGCTTGTGGCTATGAAACTAATATTCTGCAGAGCAGATTTATATTGCAATGTTGTAAAATTGACTTCCCTTACCCTGGAGCATGCACATCCAGAAAGTGCCGCTTGACCCAATAGTCCCAGTGTGTGCAGAGTCAGCAGCAAAGAACATGGAATTAACAGCAAAATGCTCTGGGATGTGGGAGTACACATTATAAAGGTAATTATATATTTCAAGACAACCTGATTGCTGTGCATGCCATGAAAACAACTTTGCTTTATGCCTGAATTTTGAAGATGCTGTCAATCAATAAAACTAAGAATAACTATTCACTCCACAAGAATCATGGGCATATAGGTGATATTTGCACTGAAGAATTGCTCAATCTGCACAATATAGTTGAGGGTTTTTTTTTCTGCACCAGATAGTGTTCACTGTGTCACAAAGTAAATACAAACACCCACATACACACATCGCATGCCCTAACATATTACGTACAGCCTAATGTCATAAGAAAAATTTTCATTCTGCAGAAGAAGACAATGCTCCTCATCTCACAAATACTTCTGCTAAGTTGGTTTCTTTTTAGATCATGAAAAATTAATACTCTGTTCATATAAAAAGGCAAGATCAATGTGCAATACCAACCAGCCCTCTTTGGAGACACTGACACAAACAAAAATAAGAAAACCAGTCTGATTAGTTTAAAACAATGTTATCTTAAGATAGATGTGGATTCAAATTTCAGACACCAGGAATAAGTGAAATGAGCTAACTTAAAGGGGATAAAAGAAATGAGGGGAAAACACATTAAGCAATATACGATTTGCCCCCTTAGTATTTGCTTCCATTTCCTGTCTGCTGATAATACCAGATAATTGGTTTAAAGCCAATGAGGCAATTTAAACACCAGTAAAAGTCCTGGATTTGCAAACCTGTACTTTTCTGAACAGACTCTGAAGGGAATTGAGATTCATACTGCATCTTGCTTGTGTTTTGAGTTTCTTTAATGGGATAACTGGAATTCACATGTATCATACTTTGGCTCTACTTACATGGCATTATTTCAAATTCTTATCTACAAAGAATCTTTAATAATGCATACGCAGTCGCCAGATTATATTAATGGTACCTAGATAGTCTCAGTCATGAATAAACATTAGCTTATGAAGAATTAAATCCATTTAATTTCCTTTTTATACCTGTTGTAACTATTTGCACTTTTTCATAACAGATACACTGGTTGTGTAGAACTGCCAATCAAAGGTGCCTGACTGGTTTTGTTTGCAACACAGCTACAAACTATTCAGAGACTACTGCAAGACCTGTCATATGACTGAAGCTAGCAAGGTGGTAGAGGGCAAGCACGCTGTCTTTCTCTGCTCATCAAATTGAATTCCCTATTCCCACTCTCAGAACGAGATTTCTGAATACCAGTTACACATGGGGCCCATCAACTTGAAGTCAGCACTGTAAGTCAGTCCAGTTCACGCAGTGTACTGGGGTTTCTCTGTGCAGATAACACTGCCTATTTTGGTTGCTGGATGAAGACTGTTCAAAAGTTCACAGAGTTGGCAGTCAGAAGGGTTGAGCTGATCTTCTTGTTGACCTCCTATATATCACACTGTTGAGTACGATCTAGCACCAGAATGGGAGTTTGAATAAAGTGCACAATTTCCAGATAAATAATCTGAAGACAAAGGAAGAAAATTAGCTCATAAGCACCAATGCCTGGTGAAGTTCATACTGACAAAACCATGATCAAATTGCAAACTGCCATCATCAAGGGCCATTTTCATCTGAGAATCTGATTCAGTAAAACACTTGGAATGGAAAGAAATACAAACACTGCTATGTAGGTAAAACATCACTAAGGTTCTCCAACAGCCTTCCTACAAGAATTGCTGCTTCCACTTCACAAGTAATCAAGTACATGCAGAGCTGATTAAAACATTCCATTGCAAGACAGAAGCAAAAAGAAGTATCTGAGTATGTTTATTTACTGCTACAGCAATGGCATGAGCAAAGTACTTCATAAAAACTCCTCAAAACCTGGCATGCCTTTTGCCCAAGGAGTCCATGTACCAAGCCTTCATCCTGCAATTGCGTCAAAAGATGCAGAACCTTGCCATCATAGAAAACCTTGAAGAAGATAATGGTACTCTGTAAAGGCACTGCATCTAAGCCTTGCAGATCTGATGAATGAGCAACCAGTAGAGGGTAGAACAATGGAACAGTGAAAAAAACCCGACTGAATAGAATTAACTGGATGACGGCTGTAGACTTCTGTGTGAACATGTCATGGGTTCAGCAGTAGCAATCGTTCTGACCTTTACATGTTACTGGTTTAGGAATTACCAATTTAAGAGAGTGCATTTCAACTTGTTTTGTGTAGGTGGAATATCTGGAACTGCAATTGGAAGGCACATTTTAAAACTATGCCATAGTGGTACTTGAAGAACGTCACAGAACAGTTTCCTCTTGGGCATTATGATTATTGGAATGAATAAAACTACATTAGGCTGAATCTTTCAGACTGTTTTGATCACCTTCTTTAAACAAAACCTAAAAGTTCACAGAAGAAATTAGGAGAATGATAGCATCTGGAGACATTACAGACACCACCTTGACATCTGATTCTCTTCAGACAGGGGATCTAGGCGAGTTTAAAAACCCGTCTGTATGGCCAGAACCAATTACCAAGTTGAAATGCATAAACTGGGAAACTGTGAACAAGAATCTGATCTAAGTAACCCTAAATAAATTATTCATAAAAAATGTAATTGCTTTTGTGGGTGTTTCCTGGAAATTAAACTACCCCATGAGGATCTTCAGCTTCTCAAGTTTTAACGGATGCTTTGCTAAGCACACAATACACATCTTCTTTACAGTAAGCAGTTTTTGAGCTGAAGAAAAAATTCTCAAGTGGCAACAAATTATGGAACTGAAAAACAACCATTCAAAAGGCCTATGTAACAATCAGAGAAAATGATCCATCTCTTTGTCTGTAATACTTTATAGCTGCAGTGATTACTGTATATTTTCCAAATGCAAACACACACTATTCATCACTGGAATTGCACAGCAAGCTACTGCAATTTTCGCTAGGGCTGCTGGTGAATGTTTTCAGTTTTACACTGTTCAAAGACTAAAATATTTATCTTTCCTGAAGGAAATTTTAACACATAAATTTTAATGCTGAAATTCAATTCAAAGAGCATTTTATAGAAGTACAATTCCCAGAGAACCTTTTGAGCATATAATCACAGGCAAAATATTTTGGGGTTTCTTTTTTGCAAGTGGGACAGTCAAGCACCTTCCCTTTGGCTTAGCTTTATTAATTTCTCTTTAAAAAGAAAGAGACTTCAGCAGAAGCAGCATGAAAACCACATCACAAAATACAAATGCACGCAGGGACCTGGGAAACAAAAAGAAGGTATCGGAGACAGAGACATGTTAGAATAAAACAGAAACCGAGGTTATCTGAAAAGCAAGTAACCAGAGTGTGAGCCATTAGGTTGTTTTTGTAGGACTGTCAGAGTGAGTTCTTGTGATTTTTTTTTTGGTGGTTTTTCTTGCATTTTATTTTCAATGCTGTACCTTTCAAGATACTTTATTACACCTGAAATATCTAAAGAAGTCTCAGGGTGCATCTCTTTGCTACCAAAAAATGAGAACTAAGTTCCAATTTGTTCACTTAATGATGGCAATTACATAGAGTCCTAAAAGTGAACCTTTTCCATTACCTGCTTTGCCATTTCTTCCGACAGAAACCTTGAACAAATCCTCTTCTCTGAAGACACAGTAAAGACAAGCTTAAAAGGGCTCAGATTCTGGAATTACTTTGAAGAGAAGGGGCAGCACTCATGCACTGATCAAAGCAGCCTTAGCATTAAAATAAGCCACAAGAGACTGTCTTGTAAACTACCCCTAATAACACAACTGCATCAGACTAGGGAGACATCTTTTTCTGCATGTTATGTTTTTGACTCTTCACTCACTGCCAAGATCTCCATGCTTCTCAATTACACTTGGTGAAATTAGGTCCACCTGATGAACTTGTATCAGATTTAAACCTAGGACAGAATGACATCAGGATGCAACTGGTCCTTGAACACCCATGATGGTGCTGCGCTAGCGCGGACCCTGGTTAATACATTGTTCTCCTGACAGGCATCAGGAATACCAAGTGTCAAGTGAACTGTTTTGGTTTTTTGTCAAACCATATGTAGATCACTTCATGAAATAAAGTCCTAATGCTAAAAATATATACAAAAGTTTTATGTAAATAAGAGTTTGCAGGGAGGGAAAGGGCAAGCAAACTGAAGCTTGCTTCAACCACACTTTCATCAGCAAAGCAAACCAGGACACCAGGAGAGTGGCTGCACAGCCACATTATACCAGTACTGAATTCAGTGCTGGGATCCAAACTTGTAAGAAACTTTCTAAAGTTTCTCTTTCCTTAAAGAAACTTTTAAATAACTCTTGAGAAAATCAGGGACTGGAAAGTGGGTACCTTCACTTCCAATTCAGGAGAGCAAAAATAAAGCTGCTGTCGATTACAGAGCACATTGTGGAACTGTGATTTATTTAATCATGCAGAGAAAAGGCAAAAATATATTGCGTTACTACCAATAAGAAAGTTAGGGTGTCAAAGGCTACAGTGTGAAAGACAACTGTCATGGGTTCAGCAGTAGCAGTCATTTTTCTCCTTCTTAGCAGTTGGTGCAGCGCTGTGTTTTTGTCTTGTGGCCTGAGAACAGTGCTGATAACACCAATGTTTTAGTTACTGCTTAGTACATTTTGGTCTGGCCAAGGACTT
>JAOEHY010012086.1:7976-20496 GCA_025447955.1 Psilopsiagon aurifrons
CCCCCCCCCCAAAATCTGCTTCTGCCCAACTGGAAATACATTTTTACTCTTGGTTTTGCAACTCAGCCACTGAATCAAAATTTGATTATTTAGTTCTGATGTGGCTTAAATGTACATGCTTGATACAGCACATAGCCTTTCAGAAATGGCCAGCTCCTGGGTCTCTTTGAACAAGTGATAAGGGCTTCCCCTGAGAAAGCAAAGTAAGGGTGCAGGAGCTGATGAGCTTTTTCTGTTTGCTAAGGTTAAGAAGACCCCTGATTCTGTTACAGTGGTGAATTTCTGCAACATCTAAACCAAGGCCAGAGAGCAGCAGCAAGCTTCTGAAAGCTGCAGTTCTGCTTAGCTAAATACTGTTTCCATCTTTATCTGCCAAACTCCCTTTGGGATTTGGCAGGGGCCCAGTAGTTACAGGATTAGTAGAGAATACCCTTGTGAAATGGTGTTTCATATAGCACAGGTGATTTTTCTTGTCTAGGGACGGGACACCTAACCCATGTATCTTCTTGTTGACCTAGGTCTTACAGTGGGTTTTCACCACAGTCCTATATATAAACGCAGATGGATGAGTTTGTAGAGAACTCACATGGAAGAAATGGGAGCACTTGAAGGATGACTGACTTATGACAGGCACTTAGGATCTTGTCTGATTTAAAGAAACTTGTCATAAGCTAGATCCCTGGGAACTGCTGGGCTGTTATCACTGTCACAGTAGTCAGGAGAGGGCTGGGCTTTCAGCACTCTCAAGATCCTATGTGCATGTGTTTGGGCAGTGAGATATATTTATAATGCAGGGTGCAAGGAAGGCAGCTGAACACCAGCATCCCGTCAGTATCACCACCTTGTACCAAGCTTGGAAGCTTAATAACAACATGAAAATGCAATGTGTTGGTGAGAGGGGAGAAGAGGAGGAAAAGGGATGAGATGGTTATGAAAGCTTAGCAGATCTCATGAGATGATGTGCAATGCATATAGTTTTCAGCACTGCGATCTGTTGAGAAATGGGAAGTGTATGGGAGTGCACCATGACCAGAAGTCAGGATGTCTGTGGCCATAATGGAGCTAGAGTTTCACTAGAATCTCACCTCTTCAGCTTTCTTGTCTAGTATTTTAAAATAATCCCAGCAAAGATGTTCTGCTTTTCTTTTTTTCTTTCTTTTTTCTTTTAGTGGAAATGTATGAAAGTAGAAGAGAGAAGCGGCCATGATGTTTTTGCTTGATGGAAAATAGCATTGTTTGATAAACCTTGTTGCTCTGCTGATCTCTACAAAATTAATTCCTTCATAGTCACAGATGAGTTGACCTTTGACTGAACTGGTCTGCTGTGATTTTGGGACACCATTTTTCATTTATTTCAGGACAGATTCTACCATCTTTACTTCTGCTGCAGAGTGCTTTATATCTCATTGTATCCCATCGAAAACATACTACTTAATGTGAATAACTGGACTTCCTAGTTGTTATTTTGAGGAAGCTCTGATTTAGTTGCTAAGCAGTTACTTTTTCCTTCTAACGCAGATCTGGGTACTGGTGTCTACTGTGACATACTTGCACTTTATCTACTACCTCCCAAAATAACTTGATGCCTCTCAGAACACTGCGAAAATGCGCTCTATGCCCCAAAGGACTTGCAATTTTTAATTGAATATTGAATACTAGAGGAGAATTGGAAGGAATAGTTTGAAAAAGGACTGGGTCACAGCAATGTAGCCACATGGCTACTTTTGTGCTACATGCAACCTTATTCTGCTCCTAGTCAAGCAAAACATGTGCCTGCAGGAAGCACCAAAGGGAAAAGAAACATGAGAGAGTAAGAATGGAAGTAAGAAAATGTGGTGAAAACAATGTCAAGAGAAAATGATGATGACATCCTCCACTGTGAGAAAAATATACTGTGAAGTCAGATAAAAGAGTTTGGCTGTTTGAAGTCAGAGGTGTTGAGTAAATATACTTAAGATAAGTGTGAAATGGAGCAGCAGTAAAATACCTGATAAAAAGGCAATACAAGCCACCTGGCACTTTAAAAACTTGCTATAATTACATTTATTTCACACTAATAATAAAATATGTAGAAATGATCTATATTATTTAGGCCTGTGATGTATGATTTGTGAAAACATGTAATACCCAGAAAGCTCTGCCATCACCATGTCATATGAAAAATAGCTTTTAGCAATGCCACATATTGTTTTCAGAGCTCACATTATTAATGCGATCAGCCTCTAACAGCTGTCTCATGAATCACCACAACCTGACTTCCTGGCAATAAAAGCAGTAATCCTTACCTGTTACCATTTCACCATCACCACCACAAACATGGATATCATGTGCTTGTCTGTTGTGCTGTGCAGTCTGGCATGGTGTGCATGTACATCATGCCTGTGATGATAGAGAAAGTTTGAATTAATAAATCCATTATGAGGAGACAACAAGAAGGGCATGCCATGAATGTATGTGCACTGACATTTAATGTTGCCCCATCAGTTTTCTTTTCTGTACGTGACCACAAAAGTCAAATACATACAAATGTAGTAGAAAAAGGAGTCCTGTGCGCTCTGTGTAATAGATCTGATCTGACACAAAAGCACATGCTCTTTTTACTAGCAAGAGCTAAACCTAACACATACTGAGGATGCAGAAATTTAGCTCTAGTTGCTATTTCCAGAATACCATTGATGGGTTCCACAGAAATCTGGATTTCACAAATCTTTTTTGCAGGGAAATGATGACATACTGAAATTGCTGTGGAAAACAAGTGGAAATAGAGAAACTCAACAGTTTCTTAGTGTCATTGGAGAGGCCCCAAGGCAATAACACTTTTTTTTTTTTAATCTGGAACAAGAAAACATGCAAACTTTCTTCTCCCACTTAGAGATAGTATGAGTTCTGGAAACACAAAAAAACACAGTTCAGGAATACTTGCAAATTTTGAAGATGGTTGGGATGAAGATTCTGCTATCTATCCTAAGGATGAAGCATCCTTTATAACAGCTGGTGTGGCTTAATTCCATCCCCAGGCTTGGGCCCCTGTCACTTACACAATGAAATAGTAGGTCATCCATATCAAGTTCCAAATTTTATTTATTCAGGAGCAGTTAGGTTTTATGATTTAAGGCTCCTAATGGGTGTTGGAAATTTTTGCAGAAGAAAAATGATGGATGAACAGTAAGGAAATGTATTGCTTATAGGCAATTTAGATTTTTTGTGGAAAAGGTCCGAAATTATTAATATAATCCCCTAAATGTAAAAATGGGTTTTGAGTTCAAGATATATGATACCCAGAGGTGTACAGACCTGCTTATACTGACAGCTTTGTTCATTAAACATATTAACATGCGTTCTCACTGCATGATCAGTACCCCAAAATTATCCAGTTACAAAGAAGCATTTTTTGAAAACATACTGTGATGTTTGTTCAACTCTGCTATAAAGAGAAAGGAAACAAGAGCAGAGCAATGAAAGGAAAATGAGAAGATGTTGGGCTTTCCCTGTCTAATAACACATATCTCTCTTACTTCCCTCCTCCACCCAGCCAGCTAAAGAAACTGGCAGGTGCAGTATTACTCTGCAGATGGACCAGGAGTGGCACACACACAGTTGTATATGCCTGGCGCACTCGTATTTCCTGCTTTATATCACATGCCAGCTAACCAGGCAGTAACCAGATTTGAGAGGACATCCCCAACAGTTGTTGCGCATGAAGAGGAACCAGTCTACTCTCAGTACCTTATTAACCCATCTCCAAAAATAGACTGTGCACTTAAGCCAGGGCAGTAATTGTAATTTTTCTCCTTCTTTCACTGTCACTCTTTGTTTCTTTTTGCTTTCTTGTCATAACAAAAGTGGAGATTGTTTTGGATGTGACAGCTGGGTAGAGGTGATGCTGCAGCGCTGACTTGCTCCATATTTGCATAGCTTTCTTACTATTCTTTCAGTTCTCCCAGTCCTAAACCAGCTACTTTTAGTTTGGGGGTGGAGAGTAAAGCAGGGGGAAGGGGAGGAAAGGTGAGAGAGGCTTCTGTGGCTGTTCAAAATGATAGTTGTATTTTATACAAATACTACCTCACCACATAAATGAATCCATGCTTTCATGGGAAAGACCTAAATTTGCTCATAAACTAACTCACAGATCACACTTATAGAAGGCCTTTGGGCATCTAAAGATGCAACTAATTATTTGGTAGGATTTACAAAACCATCTAAATGTAGATTGAGACTTAAGAGTCAAAGTTTGTGTGAATCAGGCAGATTTGCAAAATCATCTGTCTCTAGGAACCTAAGTATTTTGCTAAATCTGGTCTGGTATCATTTCAAAAGTGCCTATTCTGCTTAAAATCTCCTCCAATACTCTTCGTAATTTCTGTCTTTTCACTGGAGGCAAAAGTGCTGCTGTGTGCATCTGTGAGGATTGTGTCAGAATGGTGGGCTAGGTTCTTCTAACAAAGGCACTGTAAAGCCGATATCACCACCTCCCTGGTAAGTTTCCACTCCAGCAGAAGCCTTGAGTGGGGGAGAACCAGTAGACCAACTCTCAGAGCCTCTCTACTCCCGATCAAAAGGCATAACCAGAAAGAAAGTTGGTGGATCCAGCAGGGATGCCCACAGGCGTCTCAAGGCACACACACTCTTTGGAAAGATGAGCTCACTACAAAGAGAATATGTAAGAAAATATTTCACCAATGCAGGATTCAGACAGTCTCAAAACAGGAAAGAGTCTGCTTAAAAAAAAAAAAAAAAAAAAAAAATCACTACAATCAAAGCAGGGAAAAAAAAAAAAAAAAGACTCAAAATTTGAACATAGTAATAAAAAAAGAAGAAAACAACAAAAAAAATTGGTTCCTTTAAACCCTGACACTTATCACATCATAGGATTTACTTTTACTGCAGTATTTAAAGGATTTCCTACTCTTAGACTTGGGAATACTGCAAATAGCACAGTAAATTTAAATACTATGAGCAGTAAATGTCAAGATTTTAATGGTGCCGACTGTATGCCACTTGGTTATACAGTCACCCATATGTGTTAACATGTAAGACCTGATTCTGCTTTGTTATGTCTGTGTAAACCAAGAGTAAGGGCACTTAATTCAACTTAGTTACCATCACATGAAACCTATGTGAAATAAGAGCCCAGGCCTGTATCCAAAATCTAGTCAGGAAGAAAAGTCTTGGTTTAAATTCTGATTGCTTTCAGCAGCCAGGAAAAAAGAAAAAAACCTCATTGAAATCAAAGGACTGGGATGGGGCATCAATATCCAACATTCCCATCCAGTTTCCATTGCAGGGGTGCTAATCATGTGGGCAGAGATTGGCTATCACTGTTTTGCATTTGTGTGTCCTGTACACGAGAAATCTGTGAGGACAGAGCTGATGTTCCTTCTTTCAGAGTGAGATTCCGCCTCAATACACCATCACACAAAAATAAATTCACTTCTCCCGTACCTAGAGGACTTCTCCCCCACCCCCTCCCCTCCCTTTAACTTGAACCATACAGTATCCCAAACAGCATTCTTGTGCTTTAGACATACTCATTTATTCCACCCTACCGTTCCTTTTCATAAAGCACCACAAAGCCTTGGCAGTTATTGCAATCATGTGCATTGATACCACTGGCTGAAGCTGTAGTTGTGCAAAGAAGTGTGCTTAGGTCTGCTCAGCAGACCAAAATCATACTGAATAACAGCCCTGTGAAGGTAAAGAATCTTCTTTTATATCAAAGAGCTTTTATCAAAAACATCCTCTCAGACCAACACCAAAGACAAGCCCCTTGCAGTTGACCCTTGCAGAGGTGACTGCACCAGCCCCTATCCTAGGCCTCCTAGGATGTCACAAGCACTTATATCCTGCTGCCTCTCAAGCCAGCGTCACGCATTCCCTGTGAGGCTTCCTTGAGATGATTCACTACAACAAATGTCCAGCCACACTTTGCATAACAAACCAGAAAATAATCTGAAGTATCTTAAACTCTTAAAACGTGCTGTGGCTTTCTCAGAAGCATATTTTTTTCTGACATTGAAAAGCAGATGCCAGGTGCAATCTTAAGATTTGATTCTGAGTAAAGGATTCCCAAGTTTTGGTATGGCTAGCCACATTTAAATACACATCAGCTCTATTACCCAACAGAGGTTATTTCAGATCCTTCTATTTTCAGTCTGCCACACACTAAGTACTCATCATTTTATGACACATAGTTACAGGGACTAAGATAATGGTAATTATATCTCATACTTCAAAGCAATTACCCTATGAGGTGAGGAAGGGCTCCTTCTTCCACATTCCACAATAGAGTATTTGCAGCATGGAGTTATTCACCTTTCTGAGATGCATTAGCTATTGGTCAGAGTCAGAAGCAAGATACCAGATTTAATGGATTAAAGGTCTGATCCATTATCACACATCTTATAATTATCCAGAAGCATAAGTCTTTACAGTAATTAATCAGTGAGAGATTAATGAATATTCCCAGTGGGAAGATACTAAGTCTGAGAAATAAGTGTAGTTTGGTGATGTCCTTAATTAGATATTGACTCATTATCCAGAATGCTTGTGGTTTTGGACACAATGGTCACATACAGAAAGAAAATAAAAAAGTATCTGCTTGGAGTCCTTAAAGAATATAGGGCAATTATTCCACACATTTACATATGAAATCAACAGACTCTGTGCTAGGGGACTCTGTTTTCAGCTTCTCTGTAGGTATGGATATATTTGTGGCTGCTCTGGATGCAGCTGAAAAATGGAGGGGGTGGCTGTGAGCAAGGAGGCAGTTCTACCACTCTGACCTCCAGAGGAGTTCCAAATCAGAGAAAAGGGGGTCTTCAACCCTTTTACAGGGCCAGGACCAATCTGCCAATGTACGGATATTTGGGGAGCCTCAGTCCCCATCTGGGGAAATCTGAAGGACAAGGGAGGAGATGATGAACACGTGAACAAGGAAAAATAATTCCCTCAATTGCAACTTCTACCTGTTAAGAGCTTGCAATGTGACATGAAGATGCTGTGAGGTTTGTGACCCTAATTGTCTTAATATCCAGCAGTTGGCCTCTGTGAAGCAACCTGGTCCTCACGTTTTAAGCCCATCAGGCCTGCAAAAAGCAGAAATGGGAGCCCAGTGAGACCTTACTGGTCACTGGATGGATGTGGGATTTCCTCTTTATTAGATTCATTTATTGTATCCTAATGCAACAACTATTGCCCTGCATTAACTCATCTTTGATTTTCTCACTTTCACGGGCTGAGCAGAGAGTCATCTCTGTCTATGCTTAAATTCACAGAATCCTGTTTTTCACCCCAATACATTGTGTCTATAAGATACCATTGCTATTAGCTCTAATCACGTAGTACTTGACTTTTCCATAAAAATAGAGGTGTTCAATATCTTCTACCAATATCCCACTTAATATTACTTTTATTTGGGATTTTTACACTAGGCAACTTAAAAGGAAACAGGTTTTCATAAGATTTCACAGCCCCTAAGGAGACAGAGAGCTAGAAGTGCGTCTCGAACCTCCTCCACACCTTGTCTCACTCGCTAAGGAGCGGGCCAACACTGTGATGAGGTCTGTTAAAGGCTCCCTCAGATCTTTAGTCGCCTCCTCTCATTCCTGACATTGTGTCCCTTTCTGTGTGCAACACCATTGCACATTTCCTATACTCCAAATAACTTCTCACTCCTCCCTCAACTCCCTCCTTTAAGGAGCCTTCCTTCCTTTTTCTCCTCACCAGTCATCTCTTCTCTCTCCCCCCCACAAAGCTGTGAGCTTACTGGAACAGGGAACATGCTCTATTCTCAAAGTACTCTATAAACATGTTTAATAACAATCTTTTCCAACCCTTGATCTTTCCGGGATGAATCCACTTAATCCTCGCTGAGATTTTTATGAATGGTTTTTCCTTACCCTTCTAGGCAACATCTTTCTGTTAATATTTTTATGTCAGCAACTAAGTGGGAGATAGACTGTGGCTGCTAAAAATAAAGAATAAAAGACAAAACCCCACTAATTACTCAGATCAAAACAAAATCTGGAGAAGTGAGTCATAACTCAAAAGAAAGGGAAAAATCTCTTGCTTTTCATTGGGGAAAAAAAAGTACAGAAAATTAAATTCTGCTCCTCTTAGGGCATTATTGTCATCTTTCAGTTAACCAGACTAGGTCTTACTGCAGCTCACACTTCCAGACTGCAAGTAAGAAATGAAAGATGTCACTAAAACACACACAAGTCGCAAGGCAAGAAAGCCAAACAGCTTGAGCTTTAGAAATGAAAGAGATGAAATTGCCACAGTTAAATAAAAGGATTTAATCAAAGCAGAGAACATAAACTACTTCTGACTGTGCAAAGCCAGTAAGATAGTACAACTGGTAGAAGGCTGTCTGCTTGTACGTTATGCCAGTTACTGAACTAGCATGCACCAAAATAATTTGTAAATAGATATCTCTTGCTTTGGGTTCTTATTTTAAGGAAAATTTCAGTAGCAAGCAAACTATAAATATTTCTGGATCCATCCTTGAAGCAACTACACTGCAGTATTTGGAACTAAGTCTTTTATGCATTATTTAGTGTTTCAACTGTGGAAAAATACTTTCATAATATAGTAACTTAGATGTCTGAGATAATGCTTATGGGTCAAGGTCACGAATGATGTGAAGAATGATGTAAGATATATATGAGACTTGCCATATCTTACTCCTTCTGTAGTTTTTCTTAATTCAAGTCAACCCTTTCTAATTTACTGATCACTGAATTAATAACCCTTTAAATGTGTCTAAATGCATGTGGTTTTTTTGTTTTTTTGCTATTATCAAAGGCTTCATGTTGTTCTTGACTCCAGAACTGGTGAAAGGTAGTACTGGATGACTTAGAAGTCAAGAAATGATAGAAACCTGTTCATCAAAGTGTCACTTAAAACAATCTATAACCAAAAATCATTTCTATCTATTATTTATTTAAAGGTTTATGGAAAATTGCAACTTCAGAGAGGTAGGAAATTTTCTGAGATTGGCCCCTCAAGAAAAATAGTCCCACAGCTTACACTGTTAGAAAGGAAGGTGACCACAGGCTAAATAACTTCACTTAGCACAAAACAGCTATATCCATCAGACCATAAGATGGACTGCATACTGTTTGTGGGCTATTTATACATGCCATTACTAGAGAGATATGTCTTTCATTGCTGAATCTTAGTCTTTTATGCTCTCAGTGCTTTAACTGCTATCATTACAAATATTTACTCCTTCTTGAAAGTATTATCAAATTGCACCAGTTTTCATATAAAATTTTTGCCCCAACATAGTTTATTCTTACAAATTACAAAAAAAAAAAAAGGAAGAATTAAGCTTATTTTTTAAGAGATTATATGCACTGAGAAAGAAGGAGGCCGTGATAATTTTTAAAAGAATGTGCTTCTGCAGCCCAGCTTACACTTTTGGAGATCAGAGAGTTAATTATTTTCCACAAGCATGACATCTAATCTGTCTTTAAAACTAACTTGGGGAGTGCTTCCAAACTGGTAGCTTAAATACCAGCTACAAAAGACTGTCCCATTATTGAAAAATGAAGACCTTGGTCTTGATACTCTGTCCCTTAAGCTTCGTTAAAGAAGATTGCTCTGTCATGAAGAACCTCTAACGCTGCTCGAAGGCACAGCATTCATTCCTGATAACAAGATGGTCAAAGCCAAAGTTTGGAACTATAGTCAAGATGACCCAAAGATAAGGGGTATAAAGACATAGTTTTTGGATGAAAAGGACAACCTCACAGGAAAGTACTAGTAACAATGTTTTAAAAGAGCAGAAATAATGAGAGTGAGCACCGGCTGGTCAGATATATAGAAGGGAGCTGTATACGATGTACTCTCCTATGAATCAGTGAAACAACTGAACAGTTGTTTTATTAAATGATATTATGAACTCTTTGATCATAACAGCAGCTGCTATTTGCATCCCAGTAGACTAATATGCTCTGTTTTCCCTATTAAGACACATGGGGGGGAGAGAGTTGGGGAGGGGGGTAGAAATTGCAGTGAGAGGATGTGTCAGGATTCCATATTTCAAACAACATGTTACTAAGCACTTTAACGTGGAAATTCTTTACTATTTTGTAGGTACGTTCGATATTACAGGCAACTCGTATGAGATGAAGTAGCTTCCTGTCTACAGTATGTAATAGATTTGTTCATTAAAGACTTACTTTAAAAAAATGTATGGGAGATGTACCCATAAATATCCACAGCTGGGTGCCTAGCTTGCTTATTTAGAAAGTCGGGAGTATACCAGAGAGTACAGGTACTTCCATGAAAGTACAGACTTGGGAGAAAGAAAGGACCAGCCTGGTTAAAAAAGGAAGCCACAGCTGCCATTTGCACCTGCCAAGTCACATTCACATCTCATCATTTGGGAGAGATGTAGTCATGCCACAACACAGTTCTCCCATCCAAATCTCAGTTGTATTAGGTCCCTTATGTTTCACTAGCCACCCGTATTTGCCCGTATTTGTACATTTCTGTGTCTAGTTGCACTAGACATGGATTCTGGATAATTATTAGTTTTGAAAGGGTTTTTAATTTTAGAAGATGCAGTAGCAAAAATATTGTCAGACTCATATTCCAATTTAAATATGAGAATGATGTTTCATTGTCTTTCTGTATGAAAAAAATTAGAAGAGATTATGATTTTTTTAAAATGATGCTACTTTGATATGATATTGCAAAGAGAATATAAGGCACTTTCCTTTAAACTGATTTTCAAAGCTATATCTGAGATCTATATCTGCTGTTTATGGATCACAACTAACTTTATAGTCATGTAGAAACTGTACTTCTGAGTGCTGTAAGAGGTATCCCCTGTCTCACAATAAAAATATTATGGAACATTATATTTCCATATAGTAATGGCACTCTTATTTTACTAGTAGGAAAGGTATTGTACTAATTTAATTGACTAACATAAAAGTCTCACAAGCAAGATCAATATTTTATTTTCTCAACAGTTTTTGTCAATGAAGATTTAATTTCCCGTGCAGAGAAGGTATCTGTGCAGCTCATGGATATAAGTGGGGTGTGGTCCTTTCTGTGGAGCCCAAAGGCTTCCACTTCTCCCCCTACCCTGGTCACATGAGAGCTTCAATGCCAAAACTCAAGCCTAGATGTCAATAAGTAGGGTTTTTATTTGCAACCTGATAAAAAACTTATCCCTTCACCCAAAATCCTATAAATTCTGTAGGCTTTAGTTTATGTCTGAACTAAAGACTACTGACATTTTAGCTGTGTTGGTTGGGATGTGGAAATAAGAAAATACACGCAAAATGGGAAAAAATATAACTTAGCCTGTTTTGCAGGTTCGACATCAGAAGGCAGAGGCTTCTGTAGAAGGGCAAATATTACCCTAATCTCTTCTGTAAATCTAGGAGGGGCTTTTTTGATCTTTTTTACACTGAAGACAGAAACACACACGAGTTAGCCTAAATACAGCATTGTTTAAAGACGATAAAACTAGAATGTTGCAAATCTGCAATTATAACTCAGAAGCTCAGCACAATGGACAGATAAGTGAACTTTCCCTGAACCTAAACTCACGTGCTATTTGACAAAAGTTTTCAGCTGACCCAGGTCAACTGCTGAGGTTGTGTGGAAGCCATTGGCAGTTCAGTGGCCGGAGCCAATTTTCACATTGAACTTCCGCATTTGTTCAAGACCAAAATTCCCTCAAAATTCATAGGTTGTGAATTAGAGCCAGAACTTCATAAAACTCTAATTAGATATAATCTATCCACAGAACAGACTTATTTACTGTTCTGTTAATCTGTACAGGCTCCTCACCTAAAGGAAAGAAAAATATCCTTCCCCCCTGTATTCACAGAAGTGACACCCAACAGTACTAGGCACAGGTTTTCCAGGCTATTGCTGTCATAGGCAAGGAGAAATAGTGAAACTCATTAAAGTGTTTCAAAAAAATAAAGTCAAAGGTGCAAACATAACCTCATTTTACAGCATGAATGGAGGAAATTATAAGGGCTGAAGCAAATGAGGTTTGATTGGGTTAGATGCAAAATCTATAGCCCCTTTGGCCATTTCAGTGGTTGGCTCCGGAGGAGAAGACACTCCTACCTGGCAAATGATGCTAGTAGTAATTATTTTTTTATAATTATATACATAATTGCTTCACACTTATCAATAATAACCAATGCTAATAAAGCTGAAGCCTGAAAAAATATTAAATCATGTGGCAATTTGCACCTCAGCAGCACATTTGTTTATCATTCTTTTAATTTTAGAACATACTTTGTGACTCTGAAGGCACAGATGTGAGAGGAGAGACAGAGCAGTGCCTAAGGAGTGTCTCCTTTACTTTTTGCTTTGTGGTACTGTGCTGTTTTTAGCCAGGATAGAGTTAATTTTCTTTATAGTAGGAAATATGAGATTCTGTTTTGGATTTGTGCTTGAAACAGTGTTGATAACTTTAATTATTGCTGAGCAGCGCTTACACAGAGCCAAGGTCTTCTTTGCTTCTCATCCCTCCCCCCCC
>JAOEHY010012087.1:4678-19914 GCA_025447955.1 Psilopsiagon aurifrons
CCTCAGTTACTGGACTGTTCTTATCTCAACCCATGGGAGTTACATTCTTTCAATTCTCCTCCCCATCCCTCCAGGAGGGGGGGGGGAGCTAACGACTGCATGGCTGATTTACAGCTGGGCTTCAACCAGAACAATAGTATAATGAGAGCATTATACCACCAAATCCTTATGGTGTACTGTCGGGATATAAAAGTACATACTATATAATGCATATCTTTAGGATATAAACCTTACAGGCCTCACAGGTATGCAATACGGTGCTAAGTATGTGTAATGCTGATAAAGTTGTAAAATAAAAAGCAGCTTGGCAGTAACAGGCTCTTTCCTGTTTTTATTGCATGCTGAATAGTGCTGGGATAAATCACTAAGTGTCTGGTGGCTCTTTTTAGAAAGACAATTTCCATGTGTATTGTAATTTCATCTACCTCTCAGCTGAGCCACAGTCAAGGTCTTAAGTTACTTTTGGCAAAGTCTTCCATCAGTAACCTCTGTTTTAGCCTTCAACATTCACACAGTTCATTGTGCTGTGCTTGTTGCTCTACAGCAACAGTGAGAAATATCCAGGCAATTCTTTCAACCGTTAAACATAATAGCCCAGTTTTGCTTTCTTTTTTTTTTTTTTGCTGATCTATACTGTTTGTGGAGGAAAGCATTCATCTATAATTTCAGGTGTTGGTGCTACCATCAAGCTTTAAACCTCTTAATTCACACTTTTTGGTGTTTTCACTGCTGCCTTCCCCTGTAGTCTCTGCACTGGCATCACCTTATCCGAACAACACTTCCACTGAAATCAATACTTCAGTAGGTGCCATCGTAAAATCTTCTCCCTGAACTAAAAATATATATATTTATCTTTTCACCATTGTTGTGCACAAAAATGGGCACAACTTATCCTTATTTTGGAGTATGTGGATGTAAGTAAAATGCATACACAAACTGGTGATGGGAGTATAATCATTTCTGTCCATCTAGGGCATCAAAGGTCATCAGTGATGCTCAGCTGTTCTGTCTAATGTGTTGTTGCCAGTGAATTTGGTATGCACAGTGTGTTTGATTCACACAGACAAAATTTTGCTGCCTCTTTATGCCCATGGATTGGTACCACATTGTATGGATAGTTTAACTCATTTAAGCAGTATCACCTGGAGCATATGATATCAAATAAGGAAAAGATAACAATTCAAGTTTGTCTCTAAACCACTGTGAGCCAGGCTGCATCCTTGCAAGAGAGCTGTGTTCGCACAGCCCAGTTCCTTACAGCTGTGTAGCTAGCAAGTCGCTGTAGCATTTTCAGTCCATTAGGAGCATTAGTGATTTCACCTCTAGGGGTAGCACTCTCACTGTAATAGCCCTGTTGTTAGTTTGTGCTCTGAACTTTTTCTCCCTGCCTCCACCTGCTTTCCCAAGCTGTTTTGCCCTAAACCTCCTTCATGTTCTCTACAGGTGGGACCCGGATGTTACCTTTGCCTAGCAGACACCACATATGCTGCAGAAGTCAGCCTGGCTGCTGAGCAAAATTATTGTTTTGCTCTATTCCCGCTTTCTTCCCATTTGCTATTTTTTATCTGGTCCCTGGCAGCAGTCTTTGGTCTGGTGGTTGTTTGAAAGGGCATACTTGAGAAGGAAACAATGAAGCTTGCTCAGGGAGATGGAAGTCAATGTCAAGTGGGACCACAACAGAGCTACCAAAGGCTTAAAACTAAAGCTATGAGATGGCACTGAAGCAAAGGGCAGAAGTTAGGCATTCAACAGATTTCAGCCATACCTTGAGGGATGCAGGAGGGGTTTGGTATTACATGCTAATAAACGTGTATTTGCATAGAGTTGATGATTGACTCATAGGATTGACTCACACTAGTCTGATCAACACACCATAGAGAAAGATATGGATCAGCTCACCTTATTCCTTTTGCCCAACAGCCTTCTCTTATTAAAAAGTTAATCCTGCCAGAACCACCATCAAATAGTCTGCTCAGCATTTTTATAAGTTCCTTTGTTATGGAAACCATCGTTATCACATGAACTGATACATATCTGAGGTTTATTCTTATTCCCAGAGCTGATTAATGTCATGTGGGGAAAATGTGAGGTCCTATTTTCAAGCCCTGCTCTGCCTCTGAGCTATTGAGAGTAACAGTGTCCATGCCTCATCAGTAACACTGAAGAGCTTGCACTCTATCAAGACCTTTTCTGTATCACACTCATCTGTTGAGACTGACCATTTGTGCTGATGAAAGCAGCAGTTTTGAGATGTTCATTGATCTAACATACCATTGTAGGACTGGTTCTGATGAGGAAAGACCTCACAGCTGCTTGTGCTTATAACAGACTTGAAAATCAAACAAATCCTTATCTTAATACGTGGCATGTTTATGCAGCTTCTCTTGAATGCTCAGATTTTCTAGTGCATTAATCTGGAATACAGTAGCAAGTTGATTAGTAGACAGGTCAATCTTGCACAGCAGCTAGAATGTCTGCTGCTCTCCTTGCCATCTCCCTGTCTTTCTCCTTCCTTCCCTTTTAAGCCAAAATGTCACACCACTGTGCTTTAAAATGGTAACCTATTTTGAACTGATAGCCAGCTTCCAGCAATAGTGGAATCATCTTGTGGGCTACCCTCCCATGTTCATGTCAGATAACCCTACACCCTGGGATCCCACAAAACATGCCCTGTGCAAATGTGAGTTTAAAGACAACTAAGTCTTCTGCAGTAAAATTGTGAAGGACATGTAATATTTTTACTGTAAAAGCAAATTTGTTTGAATCCCCAGTTTGTTGGAAGTGTCAGCAATTGTGACATATTTCTCTGTTGGTACCAGTTCTGCAGAGGTGTTGTATATCCAAGAAAATCTCATAACTTCCATTTTCCATCAGTGCAAACACAGAAATCAACAGTAGCCTTTTTGCTAGACATAAGTCTAACTAGAGTAAAAGCTGCTCTGTGCTATTTGCAAGGTGCAAAGTCACTTGCTGTGCCGCCACATCTTACAGCTTTTATGTCATGGTAGACTTTTGAAGTGCCTGAGAGGGATAGGACGAGAAATGTTATCTACAGAAGGGTACTCTGCCATCTCCCTCATACTCAAACATATTGCTTTCCTTTTCTAGCTGTATGTGATATCAGGAAGTGTCATTCTACAAGGGACAAAGCAGGTTTTCTGTTATTCCTCAGAAGGTGGTTGTTCATTACTCTTTGCAGGTGCAAATCATGGTTATGACTTTCAGTGCTGTGATTGCTCAAAGAAGCAGCTAAGTGATCACTGTTCTCATCACTCATCACTCCCCGCCACATTCCCCATGAATATTTAAACAAGTGTGTATCTGAGTGCCGCTGCTCAACTTGTGCCAGAAGAATCTGAAAAAGTTCTGAGCAAGTGAGCCTCGGTTGAGGCACATGAATTATAATTCGACTTCCTGCACAAGATAAATCTTGTCTAGCCCTATGAGGAGTATGCGAACATCACTTGAAACTGCAGTCATGCATATGGGTGCTCTGTCACTGTCAGCTGTCAAGTGGCCACTACCAGAAAGAGGGCCTACAGAAGGTTTCTTTGAATGTAGTTCTAAAGTACAAAGGAGAAAAGATTGAGAAAGATGTGGTTACAGTGTTGTGGCATCAAATTTCTTATAAAATATTCCTATTCTGTATTTTCCCAATTATTCCAAATCTTTTGACAAAGCTGTCCTGGAAAAGCCTGCAGATCTCTTCTTGATAGAGTAACAAAAAGTCAAAATTATGTCTGATTGAATCTTGATTACTCTCAATATGCTATTCCTGTAGGCATTGCATAGGCTAGAAAGTGAATCGCTATAACTAAAGTTATGCTAAGAGTCTTGGCTTCGTCTGAATTAGGCAGACCGGAGGCATGGCTAGATATATGAAAGAAAAAGGTTAAATCTATCTTGCTAGTGTCTGGAAGTACTTTTTTTTGCTCTTGCTCTGGTAAAAAAAAAAAAAAAAAAAAAAACCAAACCAAAACTTCTATTTTCTTCTACAGGAAAACAAATCTCTCCTACAAATATTAGATCCTAATACACACACAGAGAAGAAGGCTTGAATAATCAATGGCTCCCATCATGCTGGACACTGCTCCATAGCTTTGAAAGAAGCCTAGTGGTTTATCAAGAAGTTGTAACTTGCCTGCCATATTTCCATAGACACTTCTTCTTCTGAAAGGGCTGAATTATTAACAATATATTAATAAGGTCAGTTTGTATAATCTAAGCAATCTCCTGCATAGATAATAAATAATTTATGAAGAGAGTGACAGTGTCAGTTAACTGGCCAGTAACCACAGGATGGATGAGGTTGGACCATGGGGGTCATCTGCTCCAACTCCCCTTCTCAAGCAGGGCCGTGTAGAGCCAACTGCCGAGGACCATGTCAAAAAAGCTTTTAAACATCTCCATCATTGGAGACTCCACCGTCTCCATTGGGCAGCCTGTGCAGTGCTCAGTCACCCTCACAGTGAAAAAGGTTTCCTGATTTTCAAAGGGAACCTCCTATGTTTCAGTTTTTGCTCTTTGCCTATGGTCCTACCGCAGGGCATCAATGAGCCTGGCTTTGTCCTCTTTAGACCTTCCCTTCAGGTATTTATATGCAGTGATGAGATTATCAGTGTATGATAAAAGGAGATTAGTTTATCAATGATGAGATTATGAACGTAATATCTAGTTCAGTAACAATACTTATCTCCAGAGTTTTCCAGACTGGCAAAAGTCTAGGACAATGGTCCATCAAAAGGATGAGAACAATGAAATTGTAAATTCTGATTACTGTGGAAATAAATACTTGATTGACTGTTACTGCTCTCATTTTGCAGGATCTGCCATATTGTGTAGGAAATACGGAGACATGTACTTCAAAGGGCTACACAAGATGCCAGTTCCCCACAGCTTGGGAGAATCCTAGTCAGGGAGGCAAAAGGGCTGCCTCGCTGAAAGATGGGAGTCAGACAACAGTGCAGAATAAACAGGTGATGTCAGTGCTGGGAGTTGGCTGGTTTTTTAATAAGAATAAGCAGAGGGCAGTGCTGTTGGACAAGCTTTAGCTGCTGATGGACCCTGGCTAATACCAGTAGCACACTCTAAGGGAAAACATGCTGGGTCCAACAGGTGAGCCCACTAACAATAGATCTGCATCTCATGAAATAGTCGGACTGGTGCAAGTTGTGACAGGATGTGAAGTCTGACAGGTCCCTAAAAGCATACCTATTCCAGGTGGAGCTGGATGTTGGTGGTACAGATAAGGGTATTACTGGCCAAAGGCAAAGAGGAGAAAGACACCAAAGGCTTGTAATCAAAAGACAGAGAAAAAAAATCACTTGTCAGCTGCTTCAAGATGTAATCAATATTATCTCAAGCTGTACCCCCAAGATAGGAAAAGTCCAAGGCAGATACATTAGTGGAATCAGCATCACCACAGTCAGGTCAGACATAAGCCACCGCTCGTGCTATTGTTAAGAAAGATTTGATGTTATACTGAACTGTCTTTCACTGTTTGTTCCTTATTGTAGTGTATATTTCAATCTATAAAGCAGGCTTTTCATGCTAATATTATTCACATATTTCCAATTCCTCATCCTTCCCCACTTGTGTACTATTCAAGATAAATCCCAAGCTTGAAAAACAGGATAGATGGGGCGACTTATTTTGGCGTGGTTGTTTACATGCATACAAAGTGGGGACATCTAGAGACCAAAGCAGTGTCTGGAACTACAGACAGGACAAATACATCCACTGGCTGTGGAGTATTAGAGCATTTTTCAAAAGCAGCTTAGATAATAAGTACATTGCATGACCTCTAGTGGTATTAAGCCCAAGGCACTGTCAGTCACTTGTACCAGTCTGACATGACTGGGGAAATGCCAAGGTTATGTGCTAGTTCTATGGTGCTGCACCCCACCTTACTGCCAGCATTACTGCAGCCCAAATTTTGTCCCACTGCCAGGATAAGATTGAGAAAAGTTTTTAATTCAGTAGAAATACCAAAGAGGAGAGCAAATGTGTTGCTGCAATGTTTTCATTGACAACTAATCACACATGGTCATTAATCTTTCCTGCTATCGTGGTTTAATCCATCATAAAAGTGGTAAAAGTGGGTAAAAATGAGAAAACTCATGTGTCCAGATAAAGACAGTTTAAGAGGTAAAGCAAAAGCCATGCACATATGCAAGGCAAAATAACAAATTCATTCACTGCTCCCCATGGTCAGGCAGGTGTTTAGGTGTCCCCAGGAAAGCAGGGCTTCATCACACGTGTTACTTGGGAAGACAAGCACCATCACTCCAAATGTCCCCAATTCCTTCTTCTTCCCCCAGTTTTATGTGCTGAGCATCACATCATGGTATGGAATATCCCTTGGGTCAGTTGGGGTCAGATGTCCCAGCTGTGCCCCCTCCCAAATCCTTGTGCACCCTCAGCCTACTCACTGGTGGGGTGAGGAGCAGAAAGGGCCTTGACTCTGTGTAAGTGCTGCTCAGCAGTAACAAAAACATCCCTGTGTCATCAACACTGTTTCAAGCACAAATCCAAATTATAGCCCCTTACCATGAAGGAAATGAACAGTACCCCAGCCAAAACCAGCACACCTTCTATTGTCTTCATGTAGAAAAATAAAACCCCCAGCAACACCAGTGCAAGGAGGGACAGCAGTGAGAACTGGGATGTAAAATTGTCAGTCTTCTCTGCAGTGACTTAGAAAGTCAAAGAGGAGTGAACATATTCTTTTAATATAAGGAAAAGAATAATGTTCTGTTTCCCTGGGTTTGTGAGTCCTATTCCCTTGAAGAGGTGAAGCTGTCATTGCTGACAATCCTGTTAGAGGGTCCAAGGTCCCAACAGCAGGAGAAGGAGGCCAGGAATGACCTGCTGCCTGGGATACTAACTCTGATAGCAAGGAGGGGTAGGACCAGGTCTGCTAGGAAGAAGCTACTGACACAGAGATGATGTGGAAATGGCAACAAACAGGGCAACAGAAAGCACTGAACATGACCGTGTGATTAGGAAGTCAGCCTTTCCCACAGGACTGGCAGGAGATGACCAGTGTTCTCCTGGAGCTGCTGGTGCAGGCTCTCAGCAGGACAGCCAGCAAGCAGGTTGCAGGATGGTCTGAGACAGACAAGTTTCCCATCAGTGGAAAGTATTTGAGTGCCCTGCCTCAACTGAGTGATAAACATAGACATTTTGACCAAGTGCAGTTGCCCTTTTTTTTTTGTTTCTTTTTTATTTTTTAACATTTATTTCTATTATTTTTACATAATTGCTCATGTTTGGTTTGGTTTCGCTCACAGTCTGGGGTATGGAACCTTTCTTTAGTGCATTTCTTTTGCACTCGTGACGCCTGGCTGTATTTTTGATGTTTCCTAATTATTTGATTGTCATTTTCTATTCTTTGTTCTTTAGTCCTTTGGTGTGTAAATAGCTGTGAAATAGAGCAACTTCAAAGCAAATTATTTTAAAACTAAATAATTTTAAACAAGCAATATAAAAGAATTGACACAATCCAGTTTAATCCATGAAATTAACATTGTGTTTGCCTTATCTTACAAAGTATTTAAATTGGAGCCTCTTTATGTATGCCTGAATAAGATTTGTAATGGATTTCTTTCAGGATATGATCCAGGGTTATTTACTCAGTATGTTAATCTAAATAAATACTTCACCTTCATAATTAACATGAGTATAATTTAGACAGTTGTTTGAAGTTATTTGCTGTATCAGGCTCCTCTTTCATGTGTGTAGGTGATTTGGCTTAGTTGCTTTAAAGATGTAAGCCCTTTCTGGCATGGAGTATGGTTTCATTTATGTAACGCGTCCATAACATGAAGAGAACTGCTGGAAATAATCAGTGATAAACAGTTCTGCACATTGAAGTGTGATTTACCTAAAACAGCTTTGGAAGGTCAATTTTAAATAGCAGAAGTTTTGATGTCTGTCTATTGTGTTCATCACCCTTTGTTGACTTTATAGTTAATAGAGAAAAATAGGGTTGACATAGGTTGGGCTAGCTACCATCCAAAAGTGCTTATCTGAGATGAATTGCCATCCCAAAGCTTTTTTTCCACTGCTACAAAGAGATTGCTCTAGGTGACAAACTCAGAGTTACGTATCTAACTAGTAGTCCTCCTGTGGTAGGACTAAGGCAACTTACCCTCAGATGTAGTTTGTTTGATAGCAGCAGACCCTAGTGAGTGCTGTGAACTCAAAAAAAGGGACTTTTTGGTAGTTTGCCTAAACTGAAGATGTGCAGCCACTTACAGAAGTAGAGGAGAGAGACATTTTTCCTTTTCTGATTAAAACTAGAGACAATTAATAGGCAGCTCTGCTGGGGGCACAAATCCTGCTGAATAGGTCTGAACAGAGTAAAGCAAGAGTCTCAAAGTGAGCCATCATTACGCATTTTGGTTCCTTTTTATTTATTTGGCTTTGTCCCAATGCCTCTCTCGCTGAAAAATTTTTAGAGAGGTTACTTCAGTTTGAATAACTCCTGAGTTCCTGGAAAGAGAGGCACTGAAATTCATCAAAACAGCCCAGGGTCGAGTGAGAAGAGACTTTATTTGCCTTTACTCAAAGACATTTCCCATTTTTGCATTGCTCACCAGCCAGCTCTGCTCCAGATTCTCATGACATGGCTGTGCTTCCCTTCTTTTCACATATAAGTCAAGATCGATATGCCTGAACTGTAGGTTGTATGGACTGTATTTACCCCTGTATATGATCATGGAATTCCTTTGGCATTTCACCTTACAGTATTAAAAACTGTATTCTATCTGTCTGGACCCCAAGGAAGGTTTTTCCACATGTCAGATTTGTCTAATTCATACTTCTCTCCGGTGAATAGGTTTGTTTTGCAAGAGAATATGTCTTTCATTCCACCCTGGTTCCTCTCTGTCTGACCATTTTAATTGACGTCTAACGTGAACATTTTTGCTCCTTCAGTGCAAATTACATTATTTGAAAACCAGTCTTAGTGCAATGAGTCTTCCTAACATGCAAGCAGGCTTTTGAGTTTAAACTCGCACGAATAATAATTACTTCTTTATTATTTTCTTTCCATCTGCTCTCTCTGCAGAATCACTTGCTATTTTATGTTACCAACAGTTTAACTAATTGATTCCTCAGAGTCTTACAGTGACAGCAGTATTTCCAAAACCAGTGTCTAGAATGTTTATTGCACATTCTGCTGAAAGACAGAAAGGGAAGAAAAGGCAAAACAAATGGAATCCTGTGTTTGCTTGCTTTAACAGCAAGATGTTTTTACAGTTAACACTGAATATTTAAATGAGTAGTTTAGATATGATTCACTGGCTCATTAAGACGCTGATGAAGTTTGATAAAAATCTTGACCTGTGTGGGGATTGTTCAGTTACAATGTAATTCCCTGAAGTTAATGTATGCAGAATCCATCACTGCTGCAGCCCTTGATTCCAACACGGTCCAGGTAGGTGATGTCTCCTACATTTTTTTTGGAGATCCTGCTTTTCTCACTTTCTGCCAGTCTCCCTGGGAGCACCAGGAAGCTACTGTTCTCACCCACAAGGACAATGTGCATGGCAGGTTGGCATTATGGATAAAGCCACCCCACAAAATCAATGTTGAGAGCTTGAAATTGGAAGAGGACTGTGCCACAATGTAAATAAGACTTCAGATAGACAAATTCTGATGACATGTGCAATAGCAAAATAACAAGTTGCTACCTCCAGCTAACTGTTTCTGATGGTCTGCTGCAGCTGAATGAAGAGGACAGTGTCTACCCTAGGCCTCAGCGATTCCTCTCCTATGCCACAGCAGCAGGTCAAACTAATGGTGAAAGAGGGTTGATACTATGTTAGACACTAAGCAATGTAAAAACCCAAAGAAAACCTGTATCTTTCTACAGTCAAAAAGTTATCTGGGCTATAAAATCGGTAAAGTGATAAGAGCAAACAAACTTTACTCAGTGAGGTTTTGTTTTTCCTTTTCCTTTTTCCATGACAGAGGAAAACTTTCTAAGAGCTCATCTTTGGAACAGTGCTCTACTGAGCACCCCAAGTACTAAAGACCTTGATAAAGAGATGTAACTGGAAACAAATGGTGGCAGATTATCTTGTCAACTTTAATGAGGATACAAAGGGAACTGTAGTGCCTCTTTAGAAGAAAACAAGTCTTGTAAATTTAGGGAAGAAAGTAAGGGCTGCTGGGCTATGATGCAGGAATCTGTTAAAGCTCATCTCAATTTTAACTACCTGCCTCTTTGCTCTTGCTTAAACCCCACTGAAATCTGTAGGGCTTAGCATATGCATATATGCCTTGCTGAATCAGCACCGTAGCTTGTTATCTGAATTGCTGCACTATTAAACATAAACTGCAAAAGATACACTCCATAAACATTATTGTCATTACCTTGCATTTTCATTTAACATTAAACTGAGGAACCTGTCTGCCTCAGCTAGAGGCTCAGGTGGAACACCAGCTTTTCTGTCAAACTGGATGTTGGGCAACACCCTTGTTGTGGCAGCTGTCTTCATATCAACAAAAAGGATCTGGGATACAGACTCTTGTGTAAGATCTGTGAACCTGTAATTGCTAAACAAGAATGTGCTTTATAGACAAAAGCTTAATTGCACTCCATTTGAGTACGTGTACTCACTACACTAGCAGCCCTTAAGCACATTGTGATCCTCTCAGCCACAGAATTTCTTCCACAGAGATGGCTTGCGGCAAATTTCAGAATTAATCTGGGGTTTATATCATACATTATGCTGTCTCTTATGCTAATATTAGGATATATACTTTAATTATACAGGATAAAATATATTATGATCTACTTTCAAATGACTCTTTCATTCATTTGGCCAAAAAATATTTAATTTATGTCCTTTTAAAATTATTGAACTATTTAGATTCCCAGAAATTAAAAAAAAAAAAAAAAAAAAACCTTCTGGAATGATTTGCAGTTCTGTGTAGTATCTTTTAAGAATTATTTTAAATAGTGTGCTCTCTGTCTGCATCTCATGTACTGCATAGCACCCTGCTCACCTTTGCCCCAAGCACCAGCAACAGAAAAAGGTGTGTGGATATGATGTAACTTCTTACAGGTAAGGTGATTTACAGTGGGAATATGTGGAAGGCCATTTCTGAACAAAGCAAATGTGAACCACTCATTTTTACTTTTTGTGCTTTTCCTTGTCATACAGTGTAAGTTCACAGTAACCTGGAACACAGGCACACTTATCCACTGTTCCCACTTAAATAATCCCAGTGTTACAGCTGTAGATCACAGTTAACAGACTCTATGGTGGGAACAGCTACCAAAAAATCATTCTCTTGCTGACCAACAGTAGTGTGGTTCATCAAAGTCAGTGGTGATCAGGGCTAAGTTCTATATGCAAGGAGATGCTAGAAAGCCTTACATTGCTTAAAAAAACAGGGGAACATTAGTCCAAAATTACCAGCAGCAATGCAAAATAGATTCTAATACATTTTATCACAAAATTAGCCATATAATTTGTTCTGCCTGGTCTCAAGCTCCAGACTAGCTTGTGTTGGTGTTCAGTCTGGCAAGACTCTCTAGCACTAGAGAATCTGCTACAGACATCAAAAAAAAAAAAAAAGGCCAGCATGATTCCAGAGTGTGTGATGAGTGCTATGTGAAAATGCTGTTCAATATATTTGTCATCTGCCTCTGCAAAAAGAGTGTCTATATGAAACTCAAATGCGCAGATGTCTAATTGAAATGGTTGGTTTTCACATTCATCAGTTCCCCAACATATTTTACCATGTCTGTACATTAATCCTGTGCCACAGCATAGGTGGTTGGAGATTTAACTAGCAGCCGGAGACAAAGGATGCTTTCTGTAACAGTTCTGTCTTAAATGTGTATCAGAACATAGCCTCAGAGAGTGAACCCAGCAGCAAAGTATCCCTCCCTTCCTTTCTGTTGAATACTGTGTAGGGAAGTATGCCCCAAGAAGCTGTGAATGCCCCATCCTTGGCAGTGTTCAAGGCCAGGCTGGACGAGGCTTTGAGTAACCTGGTCTAGGGGAACACGTTCCTGCCTGTGACAGGGTTGTCGGAACTAGATAATATCTGAGGTCCTTCCCAACCCAAACCATTCTATGATCATTCTATGACCTGTGATCAATCTATGAATTGCCACTGTCCAGTGCAATTTGTATCATCGGTAATTCATAATTTTGTATGAGTATAGGTGAATCTAACTTTAACTAGAAATCCTTTTCAAAGCTTTATGCCAGTTCTGGATAAGTTGCCAGGATCTCAAGTTCAGGATTTATAACCACTCCTGGTAGAAAACATGAAATGAGCTTTTAGAAAATAATTCCATTATTTTGTCATTTTGATTTTCATGTCTTAGAAGTGATATTTTCAAGATCATCTCTGCAAGAAACAGGATTAAAAACCTGCTTTAAACAAGACACCCTTCAGGTTTTGTCACAAATATGTGATTTCAAGAGCCTTAAGAGACATTCAGAGAATACAATGAATCTCATTAAGAAGAAGGTTGTGAAAGTTTGGCTTTGTGGGTTTTAGCAACAGCACAGAGTGAACCTGATTCTGACCTGGTTTAGAAGTACAGATGCTCACACAGTGAGCTTTTGCTTCCTTACACTGTCTGTTTGGAGCTTGAGCAGACTTACTGATGCTTACTGAGAACATCTCCCTCCCTGTGCCTTTGGGAGGATGCACAAGTGTGTCAAACAAGAGGCGAAGGAAAGGGAGTTAGGACCTTCTTCACTGCGGGGAAGGAGGCATTACAAAGCTGTGTGGGGATAAGAACCAGCTCATACAGTGACACCGCTCATGCACATGCTTTGCCCAAATGCCTTTCTCCTGCTGGAACAGAATCACTGTGCTTCTGGGAAGGACAGCAGGGGTCTGAAAGGCTCCTTGTGAGCTGCATATGACCAGAAAGTATGGATACAGCAAGCTTCTTTCACCAAATCCTTTAGAATAGAACCTTTACAATGAAAATGTTTTATTTCTCAGTTACCTAGAAACTACTGTCTGGGGATCACAAAGCTCTGTATTAGACTAATTAGGTATGTTTCACAACATCCCCACGAGGTAAATCACTAATTACAGCAGTTTGTTGAAATTAAAGTAAGTGGTTGATAGTGACTATGCAACCTTGTATTACTACACTTCAGGCTACGATTGTATCACATCTTGGAAGCCAAGAGGGTCGGGTCTGGCTGGCATAAAAATAGAGAACGAAAGATTGAACCAGGCACTTGCAATTTTTTAAGAAGTCATGTGCTTACAAATCACAAGTCATGTTAATTTGGTCTGGAATAAATATCCTGGTGCTTTGGTGTTAGGAGAAACCCTGGAGCTTGAGAGGCTGTATTGTGACAGATAGATAAAACCTACAGTCTGTCCTGATCAGCTGTAGACATGTAAAAATCCTGTATTTTTGTGGGACTGATTGTTTTGCAAGACAAGTATATTGGTCATGGCAGCATGGAAAAATCCCAACTCAGAAATTTACATTTGTCTTGCATCTGGTCATTAGAAATGCACAAATTACTTTATTTTCTTGCCTTGAAATACCTTTGTGATGCACTACTGACATCAATGATGAGGTATTTCCATTGTAGAGCTAGCTGCATCTCAGTCGTGGAAGAAGTCTTTTTGCACACATGGCGTATGAAGTCTTCTATTACTACAGATAATCCATAAATGTGAGGTAACAATGTTCTGGTAGTTTTACAGTTTGCATAGATTAAATAACTCGTATGTTAGCTTTTGACAATAATGTATCAAATGGTTTTTTTATTCCTTCTACCAACAAATACTATATATATTTTAATGGGTGTACAGAAAAAGAGCCTGGTTGCCAAAAGACTGCATATATTAGATTGGCAACATTGCTAATCTAATATAATAAATAATTGTATAGATTACACAGTGGTCTGGAAGGACTGTTAGACTTAAAGAGCATAAGCTAGAAGAGGTGAGGGTGTGTCAGAGTCCCTGCAGTTGCAAACTGTCTCCAACTGGCCTAACTGGACACTCCATGGAAAGAGCTGGTGCACAGAGGACTCGGTGAAAGACTAGGATCCAGCCAAGCCAATGCCTGAGAAACCCAGACGAGTGGCTCATAGGGTAAATCCACCTGGTAGCTGAGATGTAAAGCTCTGCTTTGTGTTGTCAGTGGTAGTGCTGGCTGAGCTGTTGACTTGATCTGTAGCATCAAATTCTCAGAGCAAATCCTGCCCAGGCGTAAGGTTTCACAGTGCAGCTGATGCCACAAAGGGTGTCAGCCACCCCCTTCATTGGCAACGATTTCTGGCCAGCTGGGCTTGCTTCCTCCTTTCTGCTGTCCTGAGGGCAAGCCTTTCAGCCTGATCAACCAGCAAGGCACTTCTCTTCTTCTTTTCCGGGGCTTCTCCTCTCTTCTCCCTCTTCTGCTTCTAGAGCAAGAGTGTCATACTTTATTTTGTACAAAAGGGCTCCAAAGTCTTGTAAGTGGATATGTACTGGGTGTAGGCAGCTATGTGCTGGCAGCAGGGGGCTGCAGGTGTGGCCTCTGTGAAGAGAGGCCAGGAGTTGCCACACTGGACACAGCCACTTCCAGGTATCTCCAACAGACTCATCACCGGACACAGCTGAGCCACTTCATGACACCAATGGCACTCTCTAGGAAAACATGCTTAAGAAAGGCCAAAACCACTACAAAGCAGTGTGAGAGAGACAAGTGAGGGGTGAAAGGAACAACAGTGTGAACACCAAGGTCAGAGAAGAAATGGAAGGTGGAAATGCTGGAGCAAGGGTTTCACTGCAGCCCATGGAGGGGACAACAGTGGAGCATATACCCACACTGCAGCCCATACAGAACCCCGTGATGGAGTAGTTGGATATTTTCTGGTGGGACAGCAGCCTGTGGAAAGCCCATGCTGGAGTACTTCTCGAAGGACTGCAGCCCATGGAAGGACCCATGCTGGAGCAAAGAGTGAGGAGCAAGGAGCAGCAAAGAGGAGCAGGGACAGACTGACAGCAATCCCCATTCCCCAACTTTTTGCACTGCCTGAGGCGTGCTGGTGGGAGGTAGAGGAGTTGGAAATGCAGGGGTGAAGTTGACCCAGGGAAAGTGTTGTTTTCATTTAGACTTTGTTTCTCACCACCAATCCATTTTTAATTGGCAAACAATTAATTTTCCCAAGGCAAGTCTGTTCTGCCTATGACAGTAAACAGCAAATTATCTCCTTGTCTTTATTTCAACCCACAAGCTGTTT
>JAOEHY010012088.1:0-29990 GCA_025447955.1 Psilopsiagon aurifrons
AGCGAGTCCAGAGGAGTCCATGGAGATGTTCTGGGGGCTGGAGCACCTGGTGGGAGCTGCCGCTGCCTGTGGCAGGGGCTTGGAGCTGGATGGGCTTTGAGGTCCCTTCAACCCAAACCATTCTGTGATTCTATGATTAATATGTTCCTGCTGAAGCATCTTGCTGATCAATCCCAGCTCAAGAAACGAGCTTTTAAACCCAACAAGTGACAGGTACTTTATGGCGCTGCCTTTGAGGGAAGTTCTGCTGTGTTATAGAAAGCAATGAAATCCCTCCTAAAAATTCAACAGAGTGAAAGGAAGTAGAAGATGGAAACAGCTTGGACCATGTTGTGTTACTGGTCATTAGAAAACACCTTCCTGATCAGCCTCCCTGAAAGTGGGAGCCAGAGTTTTATTCAAGATGAGTTGGGAAGGTAATAACCTCTGTCCCTAAATGGTCTACTCTCCTACTTCCTTTTCAAGTGCTTACGAGGAACTGTTTTGCCCTTGAACCCCTGAGTCTCTTGTTTTGTGTTGTTTTCGTTTTTTGGTTGCTTGGGTGGTTTTTGTCTTTCTTTTTTCTTCTGGGGCTCCTTTGTTTCTGAGGTTTTGCTCAGGTACACAAGCAATCTGTGGTTTCCTTTGTCATGGCCACAGTTGGTGGGAGGCCTCAAACTGGAAGTGTTTGTACGACCTTCTTGATGGTTTTGGCATGAAGAAGGCTTGGATGGGAGATAACCCCATTTGTGAAAACGTGCTCAGTTGATTTTTGGTGGTTGTTTATTCATACCTGCTTTAATATTTCAAAAGCAGCCATTAGGGGCTGACAGATGACAAGCTTTATGAAATATCAAAGTAATTCTTTACACTTTCCTGCTTCTTTGTGCAGATGTGAATCAATAAATACCCATAAAGTCTCAGAAGTGACCCTTACTCCTGGGCTGAGTCGTGGTAGCCATGTGGTTTTCTTCCCTGACCTGTCCCAGGTAACTGGAACAATAGATGCTTGTCACTGCAGGCAATGTTTTGTTCCCTCTGGTTTGTGCTCTGGGGAGAGATGAGGTTATTGTGCAGCCATGAAACACTTGGGCTTCAACCCTGGGGGTCCCACTCAATCTCACCTGAGATTCAAACAGCTTGTTTCTTAAAACGCCCTAGAGAATGTTACTAAATGACAGAAGCCCACAGTGCTTTGGGTTGGAAGGGACTTTAAAGCTCATCTAGTTGCACCCCACCTACCTTCCACTAGGCCAGGTTGCTGGAAGCTGGTCGCTGTGTTAGTAGAACAAGTCCAGCTGGTTTCTGGTGTGGTGGTTGGTTTATTTCTTTAAGTATATTTTCTGTCTTAAATGTGGAAGTGAAAGGTCAGAGTCCGATGGGAAGAGGGGTAAAAAGCAGAATTACAGGAGTGCAAGAATGAATGTGTGGACACTTGTGTCAGTTTTAAGCTGAGCAGGTCTGTGGCTGAACTGTGCCACAGCGTTTAAGCTGTGATGCTTGGATCTAAATGGTTGCAATTCCTTGTCTTTAAAGAGAGAGAACGTGAGCTCAAGGAAGGAGATGTTGGAATGAGCTTGACTGAAGAGAACGCTGGGAGGAAGGAGGAGGGTGGGAAGCGAGAGATGATAACCCCAGCTCTGAGAGAAGAGCTCACAAAACAAAGTGAGGTTCTGCAAAGAGCAGGTGGTGGCCCAGGCTTTGAAGTCTTAGTGGTGGACTTTTAGCAAAGCAAGTGCCAGATGGTGTTCTTTGTTAGAGGTGCTGCTGTGGATCCTCAGTCATGGCAGGCTCTGAGCAGGGGCAGGACAGGGCTTAAGGCAGGGGCCATTGGTACCTGATCATTTCAGGAGGAACCTGAAGCTGGGTAATACATCTGAGTGTGATGCACTCTGAGTGTGGTGGGTGTTATCAGAGTTGAAAGGGTTTAATGTAGCTGCTAAGCAGCTTGGGAGAGAAGATGATAGTCCCGCATGCCTTTAGCTCCGAGGGTGTGTGTTCCTCAAAGACTGCTTAAAGATCAGCTTTGCCCCTGCTTCTACTTCTGTTTCAAACTGATTTTGTTACTGAAACTTTACCTCCAGAGAAGAAGGGAGTTCAAATGAGCTTTACCAATGCACTGATGATCAGATCAGCGGCCTTCCGACAAGCTGTAGAGAACTTAATGGCCTTTTCAAAACAGAGGAGGACAAGCTTGAGAAGAGCTGGACGGAGGGCCCTGCAGTTCAGAAGCCTGAGTTGCGAGTGGCAGAGCCAGGAGAAGGGTGGTGGGAGCTTCTGTTCAGCTGGAGCCTGAAGGCAGTTTAGTTTAATTTCTTTTCTTTCTTAGGATGACAATGTGTCCAATTTTTCTTGCTTCTTAAATCAATAGAATCTCTCCTGCTGCTGCTGAGAACACAGTTCTGTTCTTGCGCTGGAGGCACCTTGCTTCAGAGCTGGGCTCTGATTTTCTAACTATGTCCTGTGTGAGTCCAGCAGCTGTGGGATCCCAACACCTTTGCTCCCCAGGATTGGTCTGAGCTTTTGTAGGTGACTGGTGATGTGTTTGCCCATGGTCATTGGGTTTTTTGCATTGACATTAGTCCAGCTATAAAATAAAGAGCCGTTCTTTAAATTGGTAGTGTGAAGGAACAAAGTGAAGGCTTGGCAAGGAGTGCCAGTGCCTTTCCCCTCCTCTTTGTGTCCATCCTGGTGCTTCTGGGACCTGTGGAGAGGTTGTAGGGGGCTGGTTCAAAACCCCTTTTCAGTTTCAGCTCTGAAGGCTGCAATGTGGCAGGGACCCTGCAGTGTGCTGCAGAGCAGCCACAGCACTGTTCCAACCTTAGATTTCTTGTTTATTCATTTCTTTAGTTCCTAGTGTCTGTGTTTGATGCAGAAGTCTCCTTGTTGTGTCTGCCTGCAGGCAGTTGAGGGGACTGGTGGTTCTGGCAGGCGTGGAGTGGGCTGCTGGAGCCAGGGCTGTCTGGAAGTGGGCAGTGGGGAGGGAAGTGTTCTTGTCTGCAGCAAGTCCCCTGCTTCATAGGTTGGAGGGGCTAGTGCCTCTATGGAAGGGTGCCCCAAGTCCCCCCAGGCAGCTCAGGTGTTGCTTTGCCCCACAGGGAGCTGAGAGGGGCTGGTGAGGCTGCCCTGGCTGTTCTGTGGTGCAGGCTCTGTGCTGGCTCTGCGTTGTGCCAGGGGTGTTTCACACTGGTTCACTTTGTGGGTGACCGCGTCTGTATTGGTTTGGGTTTGGGCAGTGAATGAAACTGTGCTTTTCTTATGGTCTGTAGAAGTGGCCACTTGGAGGATGAAAGCAATGCTGGAGGGAAGGTCACCTTCCTACCCTAATTTTTTTTGACACAAAGGGCAGCTCCCCACGGAAGTTGTGATGTTCCAGGGACAGGAATTGGTTATCCTGAAATCCTAGAATCCCAGCCTGCTTTGGCTTGCAAGGGACCGTAAAGCTCATCCGGTTCCAGCCCCCTGCCACAGGCACCTTCCACTAGAGGAGCTCACTCCAAGCCCCTGTGTCCAACCTGGCCTTGAGCACTGCCAGGGATGGGGCAGCCACAGCTTCTCTGGGCACCCTGTGCCAGTGCCTCAGCACCCTCGCAGGGAAGAACTTGTGCCTAAGAGCTCATCTCAGTCTCCCCTCTGGCAGGTTAAAGCCGTGTTTAAAGATTTCAGTTTACAGATGCAAGCTTGGAGCAAGCTGGTCTAGTAGGTGTTCCTGCCCGTGGCACGGGCTTGGACCTGAATGAACTTTGAACCCAGACCAGGTTGGAATTCCATGGAAAATGGGATTCTGTGATAAATGGAGTTATGTCTGGAGTTCTCCAGTAACTGCACGAGAGAAGAGTCAGGCGTGCAAAACCTAGTCATTCTCCAGGCCGAACAAGCAATCCTGCTGCAGCAGTCCTGCAGTCCCTTCTCATATCTTCTGTCCTGCTTTGAGTTCATGGAGCAAGTCCTTCCACAAATCACAAGAGTTTTGTGGTTTTTAAAGCACTTCCTTGAAGACTGAGCAGAGCTAGGAATGAAGCTGGGTGTTTCTCCATCATGCTTGGGCAATCTGAAAAATTCCACTTCTTTCTATATTTGTATAAAATAGTGCTCTAGTTTGAACGGGTTCCTTTCCACAACAGTATTTCTTGTTTTCTTTTCCTTACTAATGGTCTAGCTTTCTCAGAACATTGTCTTTTGGGTGGTGGTTCTAGTGCAGCAGTTACGTTACCACTTTAAAAATGCACCTTAACTCAGTCACCATCTGTGGTGCTGGCCATCTCTTCAGTTCAAAATCTGCCCATGGCCTATTAAAGTCCAGTTGGATTGTCAGGGCCAGCAATCACCAAATGGTTATCAGCTTAGTGTTACTGCATGATAACACTCTCTTCACCCAGAGGCTCATCTAAAAGCTTAATTCATGTCTTTCTATAGTAAATAAAATGACAGTTTTGGTGAAGCTTGGCAGGATTCTAGCACATTCAGAGTTTATAATCTAGAGGAGGATCAACTAATGTGCACGCTTGGATAAAGCTTTAGTCAGGAGTTGAGCTGATTGCTATGAGCCTGCTTATAATTTAAGGATTCCTTTAAATATTAGGCTTTAGAAATAATAAGTGGATTGTGTTTGTTCAGCCTTAGTATCTGAAGATGCATCGGGACCGTGAGCGGAGTCCCATGGAGACAACGGTCCGTATTGTTTGGAAGGTGTTGTATCCAGCTACTCAGAGTGATTGCTTATGAGTAATGTGCCTTAAGAGCAGAGAAGTGAAGGTGTTCCTGGGGAGTCCTGGCAGGTTCAGAGTTCTGGGCCATTGGTGAGGTTTGATTTTTCCATCATTTCCTTTGGCGGAGCCGCAGTGAAGTTGTGGCAAAGGTGGTGGAAGAGATGAGCTGGCCTGAGCTTTCAGCAGGGTTGTTCAGCAGAAGCTGCAGTGGGGAAACAGAACTGAGAAGCCCCTCAGACTGATTCTTGAACACGCGCCCTCTCATGTTTGGTTTGGAACTTAGCAGTGCTTGGTCTCACTTCAACCTTTGTACTTTCCTTTAGCCCAAGCTGCCCTGGCTGCCTGTGTTGCTAGCCAGCCATAAAGCAACTGCTTGAAGAAACAGGCTCTGCAGAGCTGGAAAGACTGTGCTCACTTAGAGCAGATGTGTAACAAATGTTCTGCTTGATTGAATTTCTCTAACTTCCATGTCTGAAAAGGCATGGGGTGGCCAGTGCTCACTGTGGTGGCTTAGCAGGGTCAGTACGCTTTCTCTGGGTTACCTATATGGTGAAGGCCCAAGTTCAACAGCTTCATAGAGTGGTTTTGAAGTTCTGCAAGTATGTGCTGTTTCTTCTTGTAACCATAGCTGGGACTCCTGGCAGCAGCAAACAAAATGAGTAAAGCCCTTCTCATCACTAAAGCTGGCTGAAGTTTGTAAGACTCTGTTTTGATGATGAATGGGTACAATTTCGTTGGCCTTCAAAGGAAGCTGTGGGCTCTCCACATCGTGGAAGTTGATTTAAGTAACTGAAGAGCTTGGCACCTTGCTCAGTTTAGCTGCTTCCTCTCTTCCCTCATACAACTGGGTAGCAGATCTGGGGGAGCATGTCCCATTTCCAATTTAATTTTAATCTCAAGTCCATTTAAAAGCAGCCATCTTCCTTCTACTGACAAGAGATGTGTGAGAGAATGATCTTCCATGAATGTTGTTGCTGGGTTCTGAAAAGTGGAATAAATAGGGCTGGGGCTGTGCTGGTTGCCATCAGCAAGGAGCCTGCCTTGGGCAGCTGGAGTAGAGGGAGCAGGAGTGCAGCAGCCTTTTCACGTTTGGCAAAGGTTTCTTGTCAAGAAATGCTTTGAGGACACAAACTTTAGGTGCACGTGGAGGTCTCGGTTGAGATTAGACCCTGCTGGAGAAGCCTGTTTGCAAAGACATGCTGAAGGAACAAGTAGGCCAGACTGCGGGTGGGAGAGATGATGGGATGCAGCCAAATGCAGTTGTGCGTTTGGCTGTCCCTCCAGGTGTCGGTCAGAAGTTGCCACAGGGTCTTCTGGGTCTCATCCAGTCATAGATAAAGGTGTCCCCAGTCTTGCATTTGGCTTTTGAGACTGTAAGTTCCATGTTAGAAGTGCTGATGTCTTTCTCCAGGAGAGGTTTGGAGGATGGGGCATATGAAATACCAGGGGGTTTTTGGCTTGCAGTAGTTCGTTCTTCCGTGCTGTATAGGGATTTATTCATTTAGGGAGGAAAAGGCTGGAATCTTGTCCATTCCCACAGAGCTGGATGGGGAGAGGGAGCTCAGGACGTAGGAGCAGCCTGACACTGCTGTCCCCAAAGCCCTGCTTAATGTGGCAATTGGCCCCTTTGCCATGTAACAGGGGGTTCCCCCTGCTTGCTCCTGCAGCCACTTCCCCTGTGCTGTCCATAGAGTCTCCTGGAGAGTCACTTCAGGGGACTGGTGAGGCTAAAACTGCCTGTGTCCTAACCCCCAGCAAGGACAGAAGCGGTGTGAGGAGACAGGAGTGTCCTCAGCCAGGTGGGCATCTGCATCTTCACACAGTTTAATTTTGAGCTGGTGCAGCTCTCCCTGTAGTTGGTGGCTCAGTGTCCTGGGAGCTGTGGGGGACTTTGGGGCACAGTCACACTCCCCTGGGACCTCAGCATGCAAGAGACCCATGGGGACGTATGAGCAGGCTCACTGTGCTACTTGCTGTAGGAGGTGAAGGGCAGTTGTGCTGAGCAGAAGGCTTTTTTCTGCTGTTAATTTCCTGCTGATTGGCAGGAAGGAGACTTGATACCTAAAAGTTGATTTTTCTCTTGAAAGTGTTAATATAAATGTCAGCCTAAAGCAGTCAGTTGAGATGTGCTGGTGTGGGGACAGCCAGGCCATGGATGTGTAAGTGCTGCAGTGGGAATGACACAGTCAGGCTTCTCAAATCCCTCTTCTTTTGATGTTGGCTTTTGAAGTGACTTTTAATCCTTCAGACATATTGGTCCCCTAGGCACTTTTTTCAAAGAGGAAAAAGAGCCCAACTCGAGCAGTTTGGGTAATAATAGTACTTGGTGCTTAACAAATGCTGTGGAATGAATCTTCCTGGGCCAGTAAATTGACATGAAGTTGTATTGATCTTGGTTGAGGAGCAGGAAAGTGATGTGAAATCAGCTTTCCTCTGGGCATAACACGGCGGCTCCCTCTGCAGCTCCTTCATGGCCAGTGAAGGTGGCATTGGTGAACCTGTGAAGTTTGGGTTGAAGCTGAGCCCTGCATTGTGGTTCATTGCCTCTGCCCTCCCTGCTGAATCAGATGTTGTCCTCCGGGCTGGTCAGAGCTCCCAAGAAGCAGTGGGAATTAGGTCTGTGTGGTTCTGGGGCAAAGTCTGTTCTGGGATGATGGCTTAGGGATGGGGGGAGACGCTTCTGGTTGCCTGTCGTGCTCCTTCGCACATCCTATCCCCCTGGGGTCAGCGAGGTGTTCCACGTCACTGGGCTAGAGCTGTTAGTCTGCCTTCCTGTCCCATGGAGAAGTCTTCTGGCCACCCACCCTCTGTTGATCCAAACAAGACAGAGCAATAGAAATAAAGAGCCGGTGAGGAGAAAGTGTTGCAAGTTGTCTGAAGTCCTTTGGGCAGCCATGGCCTTTGCTCCCCTGTGCTCCCAGAAGGACATGGAGAATAGTGTGGGTGGGCACTGGGTACCTTGGGCCACCTTGGGCCACCTTGGGCCAATGGGAAAGAGCAGCGTTGAGACTGTGATGCTGAATAATTTGGTGTCCCAATTGGCATGTTTTGTGTTTGGGTTCTTGCAGGTTCAAATCAATAGTAGTTTGCTTCTTGTTTTGTTGGTTTCCAGGTTACAAACTGGTTGGGAGCCATTGTGGGGTGAAGCTCTGCTGATGGACAAAGGTAAATGCTCTCTTTCCTTCTCTTGTTTCCTAAATTGAAATTAAAAAAGTACTAACCCTAAAAAATTGTACTACTCAGGTAGTACAATTTCCAAATGAAGTATTGTTTAAAAAAGCAGTATTACATTAATGAAACCAAATTTCATCTTCCAAGCTGTAGTTTTACATTTCAAGCTATGAAAATCCTGCTGTGAAGAGTGAGCCTGTGACCATGGCCAAGAGCTGGGAATCTGATTTTCTGTTGTGTTTTCCTGTTATTCTGCTAAAAGAACTCCTGCCTCCTGAGGTACACAGCAGGAGCAGAACACCACACAGAGAAGTGGGAAGGTTTCATCACCCCTGTGAGGTCCCTGAAACAAAGATACTGCAGCCTGTCATTCCACTGGAACGGGCACACGAGGGCATCTGAACGTGTTGTTGTGGGACTGTGAGCACAGTCTAGTGGGGATGGGATGGAGCAGCCCCGAGGAGAAGGCCTTGGGGTTTTGGGTGACGAGAATCTCCCCATGACCTGGCTTCAGTGTGTGCTTGAGCCCAGAACCCCGCTGTGTGCTGGGCTGCATCCCCAGGGCGTGAAGAGCAGGTCAAGGGAGATCTTAGGCCCAAGTTCTTCCCTGTGAGGGTGGTAAGGCCTTCAGCATTTGCGTTCAATAAACTGTGGCAGTCAACACCTCGTTAAGATGCCAGCACATCCCTAATTTTTGTGGTGTGGCAGGGATGAGTTCCTTGTCTCTTGGCTTTGCTGCATGACTAACTTTGTTTTTGAAGAGTTCTTTGAATGGCAGTCCTCAAAGTGAGTGGCTGCAGCGAGGGTTTCCTAGTGAAATGCCTGGCATGGAGGAACTGGTTCATCATGAGCAGTTTCAAGAGCCCACTGCTGTGTTGTTCTGAATATTTGTGGGACATCCTGAGCCCACTGATGATTCTGCTGTTTACTCTCACAGATACTGCTCTCTTCTATCATTTTTAGCATCAGAGAAGGCTATGAGATGTGTAAAGAAAATCTTGTCAAATTTCATCAATGCTGTGACTAAGAGAGAAAAGCAGAGAACCCATTTTTATTAAAGAACAGGAATTTGATGCAGCACTGTAAAGCAATTTCATAAAGTAAATAGGAGCTCTGTGTGCTTAGATAGGAGCCTACTATTTTTAGCTAAAGCAGGAATTGAATGTAAAGTGCTCTAGGCACTGCCATTGGTTCCAGGCAGTGGCTTTGACTCAGATTCACACCAATATGTGAGTATCTTCAGGAGATTTGTTTGAGGTTTGTATTGGGTGAAAGCAGGAGCAGGGCTGGAAGCATTAGTTTTGAGTTTCATAGTGATAGCTCAGCTTAAAAAGATTGTGTTCTGTCATATTCTGGGAAGCAGCCTAAAAGCTGCAAATTTTAGGAAGAGTGTTGATTTGCCTGTCATACGAAATGCAGAATATCATAGAATCATGGAGTGGTTTGGGTTGGAAGGAGCCTTAAGGCTCATCCAGCTGCAGCCCCCTGCTATGGGCAGGGACACCTTCCACTAGAGCAGGTTGCTCCAAGCCCTGTCCAACCTGCCCTTGGTCTCCTAGAATGTGTGAATCTCCTGAAGTCTTTGTTGTTTGAGGAATGGGTGGAATAACCAGCATTTCCCATTTTAATTTTCCAACTGCATAGCAAGGCTGTGCATATGTCAGGGGTCACGTGCATGTTCTTTTTCCCACTGCTTAGTGGAGACTTTCTTTTGGATTGCCAGGACTCCTCAGGTGGAGGAAGGTAGATTGAAAGATAGCATTGTCACACTGTGGCAGGGGGTTGGAACTGGATGAGCTTTAAGGTCCCTTTCAAACCCAAACCAGTCTGTGATTCCGTGATCTGGGTACTATGGATTTCTTACACCAGGGTGCATCTGTCATCATTCTGAGCTGCTCTGCGATGTGCCCTTGCTTGCACTGTGTGTCCCAGGTGACTTTGGACACCCAGGTTTTTAGTGACTGAAAACTGCAAATGTGCCTGGAGAGCAGATTTAAAGCTCTGCGCTCAGCTTAATGTTCTTGGAATTTGTTTGTGTCTTTCTCTGCTGTTAGTCGATGCTGCGAGGCTGAGGAGGCTGCTACAAGCACACATTTTATGGACTTGGGAGCCTCCGCTGCATGGAGGCCACAGCGAGCCTGGCGTGCGCCAACAAATGTGTCTTTTTGCTGGAGGTAAACTCTGATGCAGTTTTACTGTGGGACAGGGGCTCTGTTCCACTCTGTCCCTGTGCTGTTCCTGAAGCCTAGGGCAGTGCTACTTGTGTGCCCCTTTAATTTGGAAGTTGGTGGGGGATGGGTTTGAAAGGGAGCAGGTGGCTCCCCCTTCCTGCCTGTACTCCTCCTCTTCCAAGAGCTTCTGGAGCCCATGGGTGTGAGATGGTCAGATGTGAGCTGGGTGGGTGGGCTCCGCGTCTGGGAGACTGAGGAGGTGCCACTTTCCCTAGATCTGTGTCCTCTGTCAGACTAGCTGGGAACCAGTGGAAGGAGGAATTGGGGAGGCAGGAGACACACACCTCTCCATGGACTGCTCTGCAATTCCCACTTGGTAGAGGTTTGGTTCCCTCTGGAGATCCCTGTCTGAGTCTTCCTCTTCTTAAACTTTTCACCTTTTAATCTTCACACATGGCCTTAGGGTTTGGTCCATGCCCAGTCTGCTTCTCCCCCACTTCTCAGTAGAACCAAACATCTGCTTTTGTCCCTTACCAGTAGAGCTAAGCATCTGCTTTTGTCCCTTATCAGTAGAACTGAGCATCTGCTTCTCCCCCTCATCAGTAGTCAATGCCTTGGCATGTTAGGTACTTAGGACAGACAATACTTTTGCTTAAGCAGAGGAATTCCTTTAACCCCCTTGTACAATTTCTCTGTATTACCCCCCTGTACATTGGTTACCCCTGTATCACCTGGGGCTCTAGAGAACGTGGGCTGACCCATCTTGTGCAAAGCCACCAAGGTGCAAAGCAGCATGAGCATCTTTGGTTTGAAATTGGACAGTCAGAAGTTTTTCTGACTTCAGGTACCTTCATCCCCACCAATTCAGTTGCAGTCTCAGTGAGGGAAAAGTGATGACTTGGTAACTGTTGCCTTCCTAAACCAGTATCTAATAAATGAGTTTCCATTCTAGTCAGTAAAGTGAGCCCTGTGCTTAGAGGAATGACTTTGTTAGTTCTCTAAAGGCAGTGAGCTCTGCCTGGATGGGAGCGGTGAGCAGCTCCAGAGGTGCTTACTCACTGGGCTGCCAAGGGAGGATTTTGCCAGGCTGGGAGAGCGCAGGATGGGGCTGGTGAGAGACACTCAGCAAAAGCAAAAGCAGTGAGGTGAAAGTGGGCTGAGTGGGAGGACGTGGAGGTTATTCTTTGAGCTCTTTTGTCTTGCCAGCTAATTCATCTGATGGGGCTTGTGCTTCCTCTGGTATTCACGCCTTCCCCAGGGACCTGGTTGCCAGAAATACCCATTCCATCCCAAAGCCTGAGTGTGCATGCAAACCCAGGTGAATTCCTCCTGAATCCCACTTTTTCTATTTCGTAGTCTTCAAGTTTTAACAATGGAAATACTTCATGAGGATATTGAAATGGCAGCATTAGTGCAGAAGGACTGCTAGAATTTTGGAGACAATTTTGGAGAAGCTGTGTGCCATGTTAGTGTTAGGTGTAAGCATTAGACACTGGCCATCCTGTGAAGTTTACCTTCTGAAATGTTAATTGGGGCTCTTGATGGGCTTTCATCATATCCTGGCTTGAGCGAGCACAGCAAATAGCAGGTTTAATGTGCAAGTTTTGCTGCTTTTCTTCAGAGCAATTTAATGGCTGGGAAAGAGAATGTACTGCTTGTGTCTTTTGTCTTCCTTTTTTTTCATGTATCAGGTAGCAGTGGTGCCTTTAATTCTGCAGTGGTGACTGGACTGGTAGGGGGAGGATTGCCATGCGTTTTGTCCCTCTGTCCCTACACAGCAGGTACATCATAAACAGCAAATAGAAAGCGATAGCGTTGTCAGAGCAAGGAATTTTGTTCCTGATAATGCACTGCAGACCATTTAACACTGTTCCCCTTCAAAATGACCTACTCAGTATTTCTTAGCAGTAGCAGCAGCCTGTGTCTGGAGTATGGGGCTGAACCAAGGAAGTCAAACAAATGTCAGTTGAACAGTGCAGTAGCTGGGATAAATCACCATGTGTGATACATTCCAGGTGCCTCTGCCTCATCATCCCCTAACTGTCATTTGTCACTCGTAAGAGGAAATGTGGAAACAGTAGCCCTAATGATAATGAAAGCTGAAATGCTTCTTCTACTCATGGCAACAACCTGAATGAATGAAACAGCTTTGCAGGGGACTGAGCTGAAAAATCCTGTCATTTATTTGCCTAGGCTAGGTATGGGTGGGCGGGTGGTGAGGTGGTGTATTCTCTTCCCTTGTTGTTTCCCTTATCATTATTATTGTTGGTGGTAGCAGTAGTGATTTGTGTTACACCTTAGTTACTAAACTGTTCTTGTCTCAACCCGTGGCAGTTACATTCTTTCCATTCTCCTCCCCATCCCTCTGGGAGCGGGTTAAGGAAAGGGGGGGCAGTGAGAGAGCGACTGCCTGATTTTACAGCTGAGCTTAAACCAGGACAGTGTCCCACCTTCCTCCCCTTTGGGCAGCATTGTAGCAAGTGCCTGTTCTGCCCTGAGCACTGAAATGTCTTGCCATAGTTCTGCCCACGTTAGTCCTGCTGTCACAAATTGGAGGACCAAGGAAGTAACATGATTTTCTTCCTCTTAGGAGTACTAGTGCATGGCTGTGCTGAAGGAGAAGAGTGTGTGGGGGCATTGGTGGCTGGTGTTCAGTCACTTCTACTCTGGGCTTGTTTAAGAATCCTCAAGCCTGTGATGTACTGAAATGGTTAAATAATTATTTTCTTAATTTTTTCCACTTTAGGCTGGTCACTTAATTTGTCTTTGTAGCCACCTGGAAGGTGCAACTCATTTGTAAAGAGGGAAATGGTTAGGGGTTCTTGGTTTGGGTTTGGTTTTGGTTGGTTGTTGTTTGGTGGTGTTTTCTCTTCTTTTTGGTGCTGTTGCAGGTTAGAATAGCGTGTGCTGAGCACGGTCCAAGTCTTAAAATGTTCATGTAAAATGCTGATTGCAGATACACTAATAATATCTACAGCTGTCACACCATATGCTGCCTTTTTTTGTATATAGATTTTGTCAAGAATGCTGTATTCCTCAAAGAAAGAGATCAGTTCCCTGGCTGAACGTGAGGATACTGAACTGCAAGAAAGGGAACAAGATCAAGATGTGGAGCCACCCATTGTCGGTCCTGTAGATCCAGAGCAGAACAAACTGGATCCTCTGGGGGGTTTGGATGAAGCCACCAAAATATGCTTCTTGGTACTTAATTTTACCTCCTTTGATATTTCTTTGAATTTGCTGGTTGCATAAAATATTTAGTAGTCTATATGGCTGTTTTTCTTGTAAGTTCACAGAATATGGGTCTGTGTTTTCAGTGTATTGTTATCTAAAGGTAATAAACTACATCTGCAGTCATGAACACTTCAAAATCATTATAAAGCTTTTTCCTAATTGTTTTTCACTTTTACTACTCAAGATATTAAGTTCATTAATTCTCTACCCATATGATAAATATATGGGAAACTAATATCTAGGTCATCCTTAAAGAAACTCATCTTTTTGCTCTGTAATGTCCTCTTTTTTTCCTTTTTTGTCCCCTCGCTCAGATGACGCATGATGCGCTCAATGCAGCTCTCTGTATGCTTCGAGCCATGTATGAGCTGCAAATGAAAAGAACAGATTCTTTTTTCCTGGAAGTTCAGAAGAGGTATGTGCAGGAGTGGGTCCATCCAGCAGAAAAACCAAGTTGTTAGATGTGGGTGGTAGCCTAAAATCTAATAGGTGCCAAACAGAAATTGTTCCAAGGCTACAATTTGGTTTTCATGTATGGAAAAGAAAGGAAATAAACTCCTACTAAGGTGTATTTATGGAAACAAGGCCTCAACCTCTGAAATAGGTTGCACGTTCTTTTCAGTATGGTAACTCCCATATGAAGATCTACTATGTCTTTAAATGCTCCTAACGGAGAAAGAATGGAGAGCTTATGTGTGGCTTGTGGTAATGAAAGCATGTCCTGGAGCCACCGTGTTCTCACAGAGATGAGCAATTTTAGAACATTTAAAACCTCCAGGGAAGCCAGTTAACGTGATATGATAGAAACAGGTAGAGTTTAATGACTCTGTCAAAAGCAGAAGGTGGAAAGATTTAATTTCCATTTAATTGCACCAATTTAGTTTGCTTTACTTTTGAAACACATTTGTGACTTTTGTTTCTTGTTTTGCGTCTTTTAAGGTTTGATGGAGATGTAACTACAAGAGATGAGAGGATCTGAACACTGGCTCAGAAGTGGGAGCCCAGCAAGCGTTTGAGGCTGTAGGAAGAGAGTTCAAAAGCAGTAGATACAGGTATGATCATCTTACCCTGTTTGGTACGTGCATCTCCAAAAAGGAGCAGTTGTGAAATAATTTAGGCATTGAAGTAACTTCAGTCTTGTTTAGTAACTTCAAACCTGACGTTTTCTCTTTTAATATGGGAAATAATCTGTTGTTAATGTTTCATGCCAAAATGAATAAGCACGCACAAGAAGCAAGTATTTCTTCCTTAAGGAAGTAGGAGAACTTGATTCTCAGGTCAGGGGAACAAACTGTGATTGCATGCTGTAATTTCCCTCTTTATACGAGAGAGAGATTGTGTCTAATTACTGCAACCTTATGTCGTGTTACTGTTTTAGCATATTGTTATCTTGTAGTAATTTCAGCAGAACAAGGAAGCAATAAGTTAGTCTTGTGAAGTAGACACTGCACTTGCAAGCTTTAGGTTTCCATTCAATAGCATGGTCCCACAGCTGTTTGCTTTCTTTTGGGTGCTTATTCCTTTCCGTGTGGTATCACCTGTCTGTCAGTTGCAGAACAAAGCTGTGAAATATCCACCCCTGGAAATTCTCCAAACTTCACTGGACAAAGTCTTAATTTTGAAGTTGTCTCAGGTTTAAGTTGGATTTGGTCTAAATGATCTCCAAAGCTTCCTGCCAGCTTGCCTCATTCTGTGTCAGAAATAGCATGACACTTGCTTGGCCTCTGTAGGTCAGCTTAAAATAACACTTCTGGTTAGAGTTTGAACTGCTGTTTCTGCTCGTGTACAGTCATGAATGCATCAGTGTATAGTGAGTCCGAGATAAAGTGGCTTTTTGAGGACTCCTGTCCCTGTAGGTGTGTGTGAGATCACACTTTTCTCTTCTTTGATGCTGTGATTTTCAGTATGTAAAAGACAAATGCATTTGTAAACTCAGCTTGCAGTCTGATGGGCTGGTCAGTTATCCAAACATAAGGAAGTAAATTGTCGGGAGCCTATTTTCAAACTGCCATTTCTTTTTTTCAGTCAAAACCTGCACTCTGTGAGAAAGCAACAAAAGAAACCAATCCAGTCCCCCAGAAACTGATAACCAACACAGAGAGTGAGCTACAGCTTAGTTATGCCAAGCAAAGTCGCACCAAGAGTTCAGTGCTCCCGCACAAGGAGCTGGACTCCAGGAGTACAAAGGCTGTGAGGGACTACCTGCATCGTGTAAATGAGGCAGCTGCTGTTCTTTATGCCAGGCACGTTCTGGCTTCATTTCTCGCTGACTGGCCAGATGATGTGTCGATAAATGAGGAAATCCTAGATCTTAGTGGTCCAGCCCGTATGACATACATACTGGACATGCTTATGCAGCTAGAGGAAAAGCAGTTATGGGAAAAGGTAAGTGGATTTCACTTGTGCATGTGATCAAGCCCTGTGCCTACATACCACAAGACTGACTAACAGGAATACTTGCAATTCCTTTTTTAAACTAAATTGAAACAGCAAAACTCTAAATGAGTTCTGAAAAAGCAGTTGGAATCTGTCAGTGTCTTAATGTACTGATTTTGTTAACAGCAAATGAAAAAACTAGCTCCACGGCGACAGCTCATTTGTGAAAGAGCTACATGGGAAAATAAATCTGATAGAGAAATCGGTCAAATAGGCAGTCCATTTTGAAAGCTGCAGATCTCGATGTGTATATTGTAATACCTGCTACTCCACTGATGAGCTGACTCTTACCGTGGTGGAAGTGATCTTGGAATTATAATAGAATGTTGTCCTGAAAGCGTCAGCTCTATGCTTCAACAGCAGCTGAAGCAAATGAGGTGCTGGCAATCTTCAAAGCAGGAATTAAAGATAAAACAGAAGGCACTGGTATGCCACCAAACCAATAGTATGCTCTCATCTGGAGTACAGCATGTCACTTGACTCCCTCATCTCGCTTAAAGGAAAATGGAAACGCAGTACAACTGGAAGAAGTCTGGAAAAGAGTGGCAGGGATTATTTTAGCCATGGAATAACTTCAGTAGGAGGAACCAACTTGTTTTCTTCATCCTGGATCTTTGCCCCATTTGGCCTCGAGGGAGAAGGAGGAATGAAAAAGTCTGTTCCTCTTTCTCTGTAGTTTTAAAACAATAAGCAGCATACAAAAGTTAACAGCAACTATTATTCACTGGCCCTCCCAGTAAGAAAACAAAGGAGTGTGGGATGGAGGTAATAAGTGGTGGGTCCAAAACAAACCCAAAGAACTGGTTCTTGACAGAGTATGTCATTGAAATTGTTGCCACAGGGTGTTTATGTAGGTTCAGAAAATATCAGGATGAACTGATAGAATAACAATATGTTGGGGTGTATTAAATAGAGAAACCTTTGTGCTAGGCTGTTCTGCAAGAGCATGGAGGCAAAGAAGACATTCAGGGAACTGTGCTACATACTGCCTTTGCTTTTTAAACTCCTTTTTCCCAAGAAATCAATTTTCTTGGCTGATGTGGAGGTGAACGTTTGGTCTGAGCTAGTATCACATTTTATTAGAGGAGCTAGAAAAGTGCATGCGAAGAGATGTCATAGGTTATGACAATAAAGGGCCTTGAGCAGCAGGAATCCTAATTCAAAAGCACACAAAAGCTCTGAAAAATAAGAGAAAGTGGAGATTGAGATTGTTCTTAATTATCCTTTAGTGTGTCCCAATAGTCTAAATGGCATTTCTTTGTATTCTTAAAGACACAGCTGTTGTGTCTAGTGCTTTCAAACACTGTGGCCACTAACTGATGGCTTCCTTGTATGTGAAGTTGTACCTTTTGAAAGCTAAAACAGAACATATTTTATTAAAATCAAAACCTGTAAGTACTAGAAGGTAAAGGTGTCTTTAGTATTTAGTTGTTTATCTTCCTCGTTTACAGCTTTAGTTTACTGTTAACTGCTTTATGGGTAATCCTTGTTCCTAGCATTTGTGGAAAGAGATGGAGCTAATAGCTGTCACGTTTTCATTAGATAAGAACTGAAAGATCTGGAACAGAGGGCAGAGTAAAATCTTCTGCACGTATGGAAAGAACACTTGTAGACATCGTTTGTAATGTCTTGTTTCTTGCACTTCCAAAATGTTGTGTGGCTAGAAATGCCTCCTGTCAGTCATCGGTATATAAGTTTGTAATAGCTGTGATAGCAGATTGTATTTACATGACGTGTTGCTTCTTCCCAGATTCTACAGAAGGTGGTGCATGGGTGCAGTGAGAGCATGCTAGGGACAATGGCACTGACAGCTTGCCAGTTCATGGAAGAACCCAGAATGGCAGTGCAGATGCATTAATCTAAACATCCTTCTAACAACAATAGCAATTTTGAGGTAAGTTAGACTTGTAGTGTAGTACAGTGCATTTGCATGGCTTGAAGAGTTCTAAACCATCAAGGTGGTTGGAGCAGAAATGTCAGTGGTCCATGTGTTTACCTGTGGGACTTTGTGCTTGAAGCACCTGTGAAATACCTGTTCAGTCTTGCTTTTGGAAGGGCTGCTGCTGGATGAGTGAGGCTTTGCCCTGTAAAGAAATAGGTTCAGTAAGTCACTTTTATTTAATCCCATTCAACGATGTGAAAAGTGCGTAACTTCAATGGTTTTGCTATGCGTGTGTTTGCAGCAGATCATATTCTTAAATGGTCTCAGGGCCTTAATGAACAAATATTTCTACCCTTTCATCCCAAGGTTCATTTCCGTTTGCCTGTTACTTCCTTGTGCTGTTAGATGAAAGCTGGGAGTGGAGTCTCATTTTTCTTGTATTCTCATTTTAGGCTATCTTATCCTGACACAAACAATTCTTATTTTCTTGTCTTGGTATTGTTTGAAAGCCTTTTCCTAATGCAGTTTAGTAAGTAATTGTTGCCTCTGGGCAGTCTTGGGGTTTTTCATTTATCTGCAGCTCTGACACTCCTGATTTTGTTGTTTAAAATGCCTAGAAACCTTTAGGTTGTGGCAGTGGAGATCAGTATCAGCAACAATTACCACTTCTAATAAAACCCTAGCAATTAATTTTACATGCTTAACAGCTAACGCAAACAATAGGCCATGCTTTACATTTGTTAAATTAGCTCTGGTTGTTTGGTTTTGGGGGGATTTTTTTCCTCTATGGATATGCTGTAGTATTTGTGGTTTGTATGGTGAAAGTGAAGTAGCTCTTTGGTAAAACAGTATTGCAGGATGCAAAGATCATGTGTTTATTTCTCAGGATAAAGTTCCCATTCCTGGTGCTATCTACCTCTCCATCAAATTTGACTCTCAGTGTAATCCAGAAGAGGGCTGTGATGAGTTGCTCATGTCCAGCAGCAGTGATTTCCAGCAGGATCGACTCAGCTTCCGTGGGTCTCCACAGAAGTGGAATGATTTTGAACGTCCAGGTGAGTATGCTGTGTTTCAAAGTGCAGATGTGTAGGCTATTGATGGTGTTTTGGACTCTCAAGAGAAACTAATGACACTTATATGTAGATGTTCCTGAGATGGGTGGGAAGAAAAGGCAATCGTTTTCTTCTCCCAGCCTGTTTGCTCTGAGGTGCTGCTCTTGCATTTGTTTCTTGAAAGCAGGCTTGAAAGCAGCTGTTCCGCTGCTTGACCTTTTTTTTCCACCTTTTGGTCAAAGCATGCACTCAGTGACTGGAAGCAAATTTTGATCTTGATTCTGTTCCAACACAGTCCTTGTTCTGCACAACATTCACTTACATTGTTCCTGCCTTCTCTTACTTTCCACAGGAAGCACATTTGAAAAAACCCAGAAGATAGGCTTATCTCTTCTGGCTGCTACACAAGTGCTCAGATAAGGAGTGTGTGCCCGTGCCTTGTCTCCAGTTGCTGCCAGAGAGTACAACTGAAAAAACCTCACTCAGTTGACTGACAGCTTCAGTCTCTGTTCTCTCCTAAGGCTGTTTTTGATAACACAGTAGCAAATGCTGATGAGCTGAAGGATGACATCTTTAAGTTGTTTGAACCCACTGAGCACCATGACATTGCAGGAAGCTTTTGGCTTCGAGTGCTGTCAGTAGCTGGAAATAGGCGTAGGAGCTCTCTTAGCAAAGCAGTTTGGGTGACAAAGTGCATGTTAGAAACGAATGGGTATACTGTAGAAATACTTTGGATTTTTATGACCTTTCTTCTTTGCTAAGAAACTGAACTTGGAGGCCCATTGTTTTGGAGCAGCCTTGGCTGTGAAACTTGAGTTTCACCTTGTGGAACTTCATTTCCGGACAAGGCTGTCTGGATTAAGGCTCTTGATTCCCTTCAGCAGGCTTAACTGAAACCAGGCATTGAAGGCTTCTGGGCTTTTCATTTGATGGCAAGGCTTTCTCAAAACTCTTAGGAATAGGAGAGAGCAATGAGTCCATTTCGTGATGGAAAAGGGAAGAAGCTGATAGATTTTTAGGGGTTTTTTAATCGTAAAAAAAATGTTTTTTAAATGTTTCTTCATGAAACTGCAAATTCTGCTTCTCGGTGAAAACTAGCATGCTTGTCCCAGGGTGCCAGGATTTTCCATGGAACAGAAGGAAATTCTGTTTTAACCAGCTCTAGTATTGCAGAGCATGACAGGTAAGGACCTGTTTTGTTTAGCATTACAGCTAACCACCAGTGTTCCCCTCTGAGAAGCTGGAGATGCTACAATGACAAGAACTTCTTGAATGTTCCAGTTCCTATAGCAAAATGGTCAAACCTTTGATAGCTCTTCCACTTTTAACCATAACACTTAAGGGTTTTGTTCCCTAGAGTGGCAGTGTGCCATTTAATTCTCTGACCTGTAAAAGCAGTGCAGCTTTGCTTTCTCTGGTTTTTAACCTTTTGTTTAATGGGCTGTGAATTTGGCTGCCTGTGTAAAGGTTCTTTCTTCATAAATCGTAACCGCTCCGTAACACAGTTGGAAAAGGGAAGCGTAACTGTGTCCCGTATAGAGGTTCTTTAACTCCTCCTTCCATCCAGCTGACAAAAATGTAAGAGGCATTATCCTTGTATCTTTACAGAGTGGAAACCGTTCCGTGTTTTACTTCAGCCTCCAGCTTATCATACTGTTCTGTGCGTTTCAGAATGACCAAAAAGCACAAGATCACATCTCCTGAATGATGATTTCTAGGATTAATGTATGACAGACTTCATTTGAATTGTATTTGTGGTAGGCAAGCTAACTCAGAAGGTAGTAATGTGGATTTTCTTCCTCCCCTTGTACACAGGTGCCACGCTGTATTACAGATTTACTTCTGACATGAGTAACACTGAGTGGGGTTATAAGTTTACAGTGACAGCAGGTCATCTTGGAAGGTTTCAGACAGGTAAGCACTGCTCGGGATGTGTTGGAAAGGGCTTTCCGGAGTTATTTTGCCAAGCTTTGACAGAGTTGTGGTTATCCCCTTTCTTGACTTAGAATTTGCCTTCTCCAGTGTTTTGGAAAGAACGTGTTTAGTTTTGTTCAAGTTGATTCTTGACCAATGTCTCTTACTTGCTGTGACTTTGTTAGAAATACCAAATCTTCAGAGATGTGGGGACAATTATCGTAATGTTATTTGCATTCAGAGTTTCATTGTATCAGTAATTACACACCGAAGTAACCACTCTAAGGTGCCATAATCAGGAAAACAAGTAATTGTAATTGTATCTTTTAAAATAGGCATCCATTAAACTAAGTTGGTTCTGGATCTAATTTCTAGGCATAGCAGGAAAGGGTTTGTTAGCTTGTATTGGAGTTTAAATATTTGTAATGAAATTGAGGCTGGTGGATGACTGCAATCAGCAGAAGTCTACTGCATAGTGAGTGAGGACCTATAGAATAGTTGGGGTTGGAAAGGACCTTAAGATCATCTAGTTCCAGCCTGCCTGCCCTGTGCAGGGACACCTCACACTAAAACACCTATGTTTAATTTGCCTTACTTGGGCAAACTTTAATTTCAGATAGGTTTCTTTCTCATTTTGATCTAGATGTTACCCAAGGAAAGACTTGTGACCTTGAGACGTAATCCAGACTTATCTCAGGTTTTTGGTTGGTGTTACAGTTTGGTATTTCTTGCTTGCCAGATCAGTATTTAGTATATGGAGAAGAGAGAACTGACTATGTGAACAGAATATGTCGCTACAAAAGTAACAGCTGTTTGAATTTTGTTTGAATTTGAACTTTTTCAGTTCAGAATAAGCAAAATCATTAAAATAACCGCATCCTACTAGCTTGCTTTGATAAAGAGAAGTCAAAAAGTATATTCGTGCTGTGATAAAAATGAACAATTTGGCTCTCTGCAACCTTTAGATCCACTGATCTGCGTCCAAGTCTGAAAACCTGGCTTTGGGATTTGCGTCATGGATTTATTACTTTTTCAAGTTCCCTAAGGTATTTTCATCAGCAAATGTCATCTTTGTCACGTGGACAAGAGATTTAATTGCTGAAAGGCCAAGTCTCCATTGTGCTTGTATTCTTTAATATTTTTCTTGTGTTAATCTGATGATCCATTCTGAAATTGAGTTTCCCCTTTTCCCTCCCCTCCCCCCAACATTTGTCATCCTATCTGTGTAGTAAGTAACATTTGGGTTAGTTGGCTTTAACTCCAGGAGTAGGAAGGAGGCAGGGTTGGAATTGTTTTTCAAGCTATAGATCAGGTTTTGCCTGTGCTATACAAGGGCATCACCTGCTTAGTGCTGTAGTGCAGTGCTGGATACTTTCAATCAACGGAGCTACAGCATTTTGCAAAGTGATGGATACAGTAATGTTAAAGTCCTCATTTCAGGAGGCCACTTAGTTTTACCAGAGTCATTTGGACATATTCATAGATGTGACGTTTTCTCCACTTCACTGATTCAGAATGAAATTAATTGTCCTGAAGCACTTCACTGAATTTAAATTTTAGAATAATTCTTGTGCTTCTTCCTTCATTTATGCATCTGTTCAAACTGTCTGGTTTTGTTCTCTTAAATTTGTTTGGGGTTCTGTGTTGGGTTTTTTTCCTTCCCAGAAACAGGCATAAGGTCACGGTTACTCACTATTTCATTTGAATTACCTTTTCTCAGGGACTGTGACCTTACCTTGTTGAAGCCACTTTGGCAGCTTTTTACCCATATGGAAAACAACTTGTGTCATGACATGGCCAAGCCTGGGATTCTTCCTCCTCTTCATGGTGCACTTGCAGAACTCTTTCTTGTTACAGAAAGCAGAGTTAGTGTAAGCAGTTCCTGTATTTGTATCCCTCCTCTCCCCAGTGCCCAGAATGATACATAGTTCCGTGTTAAATTAAAAGCAGTTTTCCTTTACCTTGGCAAAGTGCATCAGAGCTTTAGAACCATTAAATGCTTCAGAAACATTAAAAACTTTCTCTTGTGGAGTCTGGCAGCAAATTCTAATGGAGGGGCCATACTGTTGCCATATCCATTGTGGAGGCTTATGTAAGAGTCATGACTCCTCCTTATGCACTTAAGGCAGCAAGCCCTAAAGCCACTCTATTCTGAGAGGAATGCTGGTTTAATAATTAATTTCAAGGTATTCATATGTGTTTTTCCTTGAGTTGGTTTTGCACATTACAGAGGAACAGTCTGTAATGAACTGATTTCTGTGTTCACAAACTGTTCTAGTCAGGGAGAATCTTATGTGTAGTTCAGATAGCTTTGGTTCATGGGCCTACTGTAATGATCAGCATTTTAATGTTAATTAGTAGGATTTACTAGAAGTGTTGGTGTTCATTGAATGCTTTCTTGCAGGAGCTTGGATCTCTACAAGAGTATTTGCTTGCCTTAAGTACTGAAGATCATCTTCATCGCTGCACAGCACAGGTAATAAGATTGCGCAACCTCAGTGATGTGTGGTTTTGCAATACCTTTCTGACAGGCAGAGATAATGAATGGTTTCTGACTGCCCAGTGGAGTTGTATAAAGTAGAGATAAATGTACTTTGACTTTACAATACCATGAAAGGCTTCTGAAATAGGTGAATGAACTACAAGCGAATGTTCTCCTTTAATAGTCAGCTGCTGTGCCACAAACTGGCTGTTGGCTGTCATCTGGTTTACCAAACTGACCTCTCAACTGCCAAAATGTGGAAATGGGGATGGGGGCTGGTCTTTCAGTAGCTGGAAATGCCGTTGCCTTGCTGGAACTGCCTGGATACATGACAGTTGTTGCGCTACCGTGAGAGGACCAGCAAGATGGTTATTTATTTATCTATCTATTTCTGCTTAATTTCATACAAGGTTTTCTTTTCTTTTGGATTGAGGAGAATCATGACTTTGTTTTTTCCTTCTCTCTTTTAGGCCCTGAAAAATATTGCTGCTATCAGCCTTGTCATTAACTATCCAGACAAATTCACAAGTTTCTGGAATGTTTAATACTGGCTCAGGCCGGAGTGCGTGGGGTAGAGTAGTTTGTCCATAGGACATTGGAACGAACATTTTAACTCTGTTCAGGAGAAGGAAGTTCCTTCAGCTTCAGTGTATGAGCACTCTGCAGCCTGCCTTCCTTCCTTCCTTCCACCTTGATGTAGAATTTGTAAAAGTAAAAGCACACTTCAATGAAAAAGCACATTTTGAAGTAACTCACTCGTTGCCTACAGTTATGCATGCACATATTGTAGCATGTTAGAGTAAACTGAACAATCCTTTTCTTTTTTAACCCAGAGGAAGTAAATGGCAGAAGGTAGTTGAGAATGGAAGGCCCCTGCATTGGTATCGTCTGCTCCCAAGGAAACTTGATAGATGAAACCTGACATGGAAATGACTCCAAGTGCTGCCATCAGCAGTGTCTGTTATATGTAATTGAAGTGAGACGGGCAAACCAGAATCTGGTGGTCTGATGCAGAAATGGTCCACACTTGAATCCTGTCATGTTTGCTTTTGCTTTGAAGGCTACTACCCAAGAAAAAAGACTTTAATTCTTGCTAAGCTACAGGTTGTAAAACAAATTCTGGCTGATTTGCATAGCAGTTAAAGGATTCCAGTTTCGGAGCATCCTTGTGCAAGAAGTTTGTGTCTCGCGTTCTTTGATTTGATCACCTGGATCATCTGTTCTTATCTTATCTCCAATGTTGTCTTCTAAATCGTACATCATTCTAGTGTGGAGAGCAAAGGCTAGCCTCCATTCACAAAGCAGTGGCAATATGAAGAACTGAGGAACTTGGCGTGTTTCTCAAAGATCACATCTTTACAAGCAATTATTAAGGAAGCTTTTTTCTTCCAATTATTTCAGTCCTAATGGCTTGGGAGGTCCTTCGTGGCAATGTTGGGAACCCAGACTCCCAGCACTCAGGGTGGGGGTTAACGATCAATCGAGTCTTACCATATAGAGCAATAACTGCATTACTCCTAGTGAACATGGAATCAATTGCAGACCTTCTATGCTGAAATAAATTGGCTTTCTTCCTGCTCAACTCTGCTAGTTATTCCCTTTCGAAAGAATTGTAAAGAACAAAGAAGCATTTGGGGGTGCATTTTCTGTACCATTAGACAGTATGGTCTTGTCAGGTATGAATTCAGAGAAATTTACGCTCATTATTTTCTTCCTCCCTTCATCTACGTCAGGATATGAAAGAAAGGGACCCAAAAGCTTCAATAATAACTGAATGCAGGTTGTGTAAAAGCAGTGGCTCTATCAGAAAGGAATATGCTTGCCCAAGGCCCTTGCTTGTCCACAAGGGGAGTGGTGCCCAAATGTCAATGTGCAATGTGTACAGGAGCGCTGCTTTGGGGATGACCTCTGAATTGATGGTCTTATCTGCTGGGGCTGGAATTGTAAAGGTGGTCCGATCTTCCTGAGAGGCAAAGCGAATGTTGCTTCAGATCAGCTTGAATCAGAATGTGATTATGCTGCCTGAAAGACTTAAAACTGAAGACCAAGCAGCACTATGCTGAAAGCCATTGCCTTCAGGATCAGAGTGGCCCTCTTAGCAAATGGGAATGCCAGAATTCAGGGAAAATGCACCAGTTATCAAAGTCTGAAAGGAGGCAGAGAGATACTGCTCTGAACCCCCTCCTCGAGTATACTTGGAGGTTAAAGCCCTCCTTCCTTCCCAAATGAGATCCCAATGGGAAGGGACTTATCAGAGTTGGGGCGTATCTTTAACATGTGGTTCATTTTGTTCGCACATCCTTTAGAGAGTCAAATTGATGGGCAGGTGAGCATTTTGAAATTGCTCTTCTGGAGCAGTAGGACTTGCTGTTCACTGCCTCAGTGTGAATCCATGGCTAAGTGGTCAAGGATATGCAATGGGCTGACTTGCTAAGGCATGTAGCATGCTGCTGAGATCTGCCTGTGTTAGTCAAAGGCTTTTTTCTTTTTCCACAGCAGGGATGAAGACTGGGAGAGAGGGACCTCACTCATGCAGTCACCAGCAGCTCGTTTCAGGGGTTTCTTTCTGGAAATAGGTCAGGGTTGTGTATTTTCAGGGACGAGGACCTGGCTGGGCTGGATGTCAGATGTTTGGAGCACTCGCAGACTTCCCTGTGCGAGGCCGTTCCTCATGCCCATCCTCTCGGCCTCGTGCCAGGGCCGCCCTGTGTCCTGTTGCTGGTGGATGGAGCGGGATGGTGTCAGGTCCCAGACAAAGCAGCCTCTGGCTGCTGTTCCTGGGCTGTGCATGGGATCAGTGGTCAATTAAGTGGAAATGAATGTTCCTGATACGTTCCAGGCAGCGTGGGGTTGCGCAAGGAGGGCACGTTCAAGGCCAGGTTGGACGCAGGGGCTTGGAGCAACGTGCTCTAGTGGAAGGTGTCCCTGCCTGTGGCAGGGGGCTGGAAGTGGATGAGCTTTAAGGTACTTTCTAACCCATTCCATGATTCTATGATCACCTCTCAGAGATGTGTGCCTCCCACCAAACAGTTTTGGAGTTGGTAATCATGGGGCACGGAGCTTTTAAGAGAGAAATGCCAGTTTCGAGTGGGGTGATAGTGCTGCCCACAACAAATGAGGACTGGAATGAGTCTGGTTCAGGCTCCAAAATGCCACAGAACTCCTGTGGATCCTGTGCAGGTGCTATGGGTTCTTCAAGACAGAGAGCACCATGAATATGGTGTGCTTCACAACTGTCTAAAGAGCTCTGAAACTCAGGTTCTTGGTGTGCCTAGAGCTGTGCAATGGCCTTTCTGCATGGTTTTGGAGAGTGGGAGGGTGTATTCCTATCTGATTCAAGGGGTATGGGAAATACCAGGCTGCCTCTTGTACTACTGCAAGCCTGGGGCAGGCGGGGCAATGCTGGAAGCTGCTGCAGCATTTGCCTTGTGCCATGTCTCCTGTGTTGGCATTGCAGTGGGATGAGACATGAGGGGGTCTAAAGGAGCTTCACTGCTCGTTGCTGCAGCTGTGTCCAGTCTGGCACTGAGGGAGTGTTTCAGGGGTAAATAGGGATGTCGGGTGTCTTATGTATACCAGTTTCTGGTGGGTTTGTGCCTTGAGGTTGAGATGTTTCTGTGAGTTCAGAGCTTGGGGTGGCTCTTGTCACCATCCCCAAATCCACAGCAGGCCCAGGCTCTGATGTTCTTGAAGCCCACAGAAGCCAGAAACATTGCTGATAACTGAAATCTGGTTCAAAAAATGCCTTTGTGCACTGAAAGGACTCAGCCTTTAGGAAAGTTCCTCACCTTCATCTGAGATAACACCATTCCTCGTGCCTGTCCTTCCCCAGCACTACCACACGCTCTCAGCTTGGCCAGGCAGCCGGAGCCCCAAAATCCTAGCAACAATGACCTTGTTTTCTACATGAGCACCTCTTCAGGCTGAGCAGAACTGATGACACACCGTGGAGTTGGCAGCAGAGCTGGTATTGATGCCATCTGCAGAGAGCTGCCTCCTCACCATAGCAAGAGATGCCCTGTGTGGTCCTCCCTCCAGAGCCCCGAGTTTGGGCCTGAGAGCAGTGAATTTGGGTTTTTAAAGTAAATGATGGATTCTAAATGTATAAATTCTGGGGTTTGCATTTGGAAGAGGACTCTCTGCCTGTCTACAGCTAGAAACTTGGAGTGTAAAACTAATGTAAAAGCCAAGATTGGTGTGAGAGACTTCCAGGAAAAGAGGCAGGCAGGCAGGCAGCACCCCAACTCGCATGAAACCACTCGTTCCACACACAGGGGACACAGCACAGCCCCAAAACGCTGCTGGGGTTGTAGCACACTGCTGGGCATCCTGCACTGCCAGCCACAGCACAGGGGGACACGCACAAGGTGACACAAGTGGGAAGCACGGTGCCTCTGGCCTCCTGCTGCAGAAAGAGCATTGCAAAATTGCAGCTGGGAGGTGGAAATGAAACAGGGGAGGGATGAGGCGGGGGCAGCCGGGTTTAATCACTGGGGCTGTGCTCAGCAGTCACCATGCCAATGACAAAAGGTGAACTTTAGAATTGCTGAGTGCTTCTGCTGCTGGGAAGGGGAACTGGGCCAGTTGAAGGGTTCTGTCCCCAGCTGTAGTGGGCTACTTTTGCTTAGTAAATGATTAAGACCTGCAACTACTAAAAGCAGTTAAAATAAACCCAAACAAAGCCAGTCCCAATGGCCCCATGAGCAGACAGCTCTGCTTCAAGCCAGCCCCAGAGGAGCCCATTTTCTTCTGACAGTATTTTTCTAATTCCCTCATGTGGGATTGATGCTTTCAAATTGTTGGCTCAATTTTCGCCTTTGCAGCTTTGCATTTGACTAAAAGAAATGGCTCTAGGAGATGGGCTATCCCAAGGGGCTCATCTTCTTCCCGCAAGCTGTGGGATTTATTTTGCTTGACATAGCTGGTCCTGCCAAGCACTAAGGCCAGTGCAGACATAGGCTGATGGGGAGCACCTCACATAGCCAAGCAGAAGCCATCCCACGGCAGCAGTGCTGTGGTCTGGTAGCATTTTAAGCATCACAGCTTTTGCTTTCCCACCCCAGGAGGTCCCTTGCCTCATATGCCCAGCATCCTCATCCCTTGGGCTGGTGGGTTGGGGTTCAGCAGCATCCCAGGGTGATGGAGAGTGGTCTCTCAGCAGCGGGTGCCTCTGCAGCCCCAGCTGAGTGTGGGAGAGTGCTTCCAGTTCTGTTGGACTTGGCAGCAGTCAATCAGCCCTGTGAGTGCTGGCCATGATTATTGCTGCTGCCCTTCAGGAGAGGGTGCGTTTGCCGCTCTCACAGCAAGGGCAGGAGCCAGGAGAAGCCTCCGCAGCCGTGCCAGGCCTGAGTCCCCCTGGCTGGGAGGAGAGCAGTGTGTGTGTGTGTGGAATTCAAGTCAGTCAGGCTTTCAGCAAGCCTGAAATCGTGGGTGATATTTTTGTTTCCAGATTCCTGGCTTCGATTCTTGTGGCACGGTTGTTCCTGACATCCCGACCGCAGTGACGCCACGCTGGTGCCAGCTGCATCCCACCTCCATCCCAGAGCCCAGCTCATCCCTGCCCAGCAAGCCAGGGGGACATTTTGGCAGTCGATTTGCTTTGCAGCCCCTTGATCATCCAGGGGCAGGTGGCTGCTTTGCCCCCTTGGCTGCTGGGTTCCCCTTGTCATCCGCACACAGGCCCAATGGCTGCAGTACTGCAGAGGTTCCCAGGAGCAGCCCGCCATGGTAGGGAATTGTGTGCAGATAAGAACTATTCTGTGGGAAAACTCAGGAATGGAGGGAGCCTGCTGGAATGGAGTGACCACATGAGCCTCTGTCCTTGGGCAAGAGAGAAAACGAGAGCAAAGTCAAGCTGTGCCTTTATAAAAATGATATAAAAGAAGTAAAAGGAAGTGGATGGCCATGGTTTGGGAAGGATGAGAAGTGGTGTTTCCCCTTGGTGAACCCTCAATGGCTTAGCAGGAGGTTTGGGGCTCCCCGGGGGACTGGGCCCCTGCCAGCAGAAGTGTCCCCAGCGGTGGTGGCCCTGGCTGGGGACCCAGGATGGACCCACACAAACATGACTGAGCTGTGGCTCACACTGTGGGAAGCTGGAGAGTCCCCCCTGAGCTCTCCCAGAGTCATCCCAGCTGGGCTCGAGGCACTGAGGGAAAAAGACCATTGCTCAAGATGTCAGAGTACACATCGGGAATGTGTTTGCTCCTGAGCAGCAAATCCTCCAACAAGCTTCTTGGACAAGGAGGTCTGCCAGGCCAGGAAAGGTGGCCATTCACAGGCTCTTTGGAAATCTTCCACTAGCAAAAGGACTAGGAAATATCCTAAACATTCAACCTGGACATTGTGCAGTGCCCATTACATATATACAACTCCCTTTATTGTTTGCCTTCAATAATAACAACAATTTTATTTAGAAATAACTTATTCTGCATCCCCCAAATGTTAAACCCTGGTATAAAATTAGGATTGCATATCTCAATGTGTCAAGCAATGGGTCTGATCCCTGACTGTGCTTAGAGTTCAAGATACTGCTTTCACTACTCACCATCTCCACATGAGAAGCCATGATAGAGATGACCATAATGACCTTTAATTTGTAGCCCCAAAAGAGTCTTTGCTTGTCAGCTTGCCTTAAGCTGCTGCAGTAAATGAAGAGATAAGCTCCTCAATCAGCAGACACAAATATCAGAGCAGGGAACACCCTTGGCTGCACTAAGACACACAGCACTAATTTCCTTTCAGCAAAACTGGAGGCCAAGCACTACAGGGTCACAAAGTTAGTGAAAGGCAATAAAAAGGCCAGAACAAAAATAAAGGTTGAAGTTCAGCTTACCCCACAAAGTCCATAGCCCATTTTCCTGAATCTAGAACTCTGATCATAACTTAGGTTAGGAAAAATAGGCAAACAAAAAAAACCCCAAAGAAACAGTATATGTACTTCAATTTTATGAGATGCTTGAG
>JAOEHY010012089.1:0-13122 GCA_025447955.1 Psilopsiagon aurifrons
GGCTGTTGCCGCTGAGGCTCCTGGACCCTGAGCTTCCCCCGATCAGGTGTTGAAGGCGGCCTCTCCCGAGCTGCTCAGCTCCCTAATTGCTCTGAGGTGGCTTGTGTGTCAGCTGTGGTGCGTTGTCATTGCTTTTGAGTTCATGTTTCATAACTTAGGTGTTGCCAAGGAGGGACTGTGCCCACAGGAGGCCTGGCCTCATGGACATTGTAAGTCTTCAGAGCACTCCTGTGCTAGAGGCTGGGCAGGTGGCAGCAGCAGAGGGAAGGGTTGTTGTGGTCGGGGGATGCTGTGGAAGGAGTCCTGCTGAACCTTGTGAGGTCTGTTATGCTGTTCTAGGCTTGGGGACAAAAAGGGGTGGAGGAGCACAGCTTCCAAGTGAACTCCGGTGTCTTCAGTGCTTGTTGTCAGGTGCTATTCCAGGCTTTAGATTGTTGTTTCCTATAGGTAACATGGTGAAGACTGAAGTGATTCTTCTATCCAATTTGTAAAGTTGTGGTCAAAAAATAAACATCAATATTATTTGGTTGGGGTTTTTTTGTAAACCAAGTACAAAAGTGTGTCAAAAGTGTGGTGTTATGAAGAAACTGATTTTTCATACATGTGTATTCAGGGAAGCTGGTATGTTTTTTGTCCTTAGCTTACTTGTTTCTCTACACTTCCTTCAGGCAGTACAGCTTCAGATGGAACTTTGGACTGACCTAGGGAAAAGCACAAATGACAGGCTGTTCTAACAGAAGTCTGACTTCTGTTTTATAAAAGGCAGAATTAGCTCTCCGAGCCTGTTCAGTTACTGCTTCGTCTGCTGAAGCAGGCAGCTTCTGTCTGGTTGGCACAACCTAGTGTGCAGGAATAGGAACTCTTGTGAGATTTGCATTCTCCAGAGTGCAGGGCAAGGATTTAAAATCGAGTATGACTGCAGCTCCTCCCAGTGGCGGGTCTTCCTCTGCTTCTCTTTGCTGGTATGGCAACACCACGCCAAGTGGTGCTCAGAGAAACACTACCTTGCTGCGTTTTCACACATGTGAGGAGGAGTCCTTTTATGTCTGACTGGTAGGATCGGTAATAAGAAATTAACTGTGTATCTGTAGCAACCCACTGCCCAGAAAGACTGCCAGAAACGTAGATGTGATTTCTTATTCAGCATCACTTCACGTTGTCTCAGTACAGGTTTGAAAAACAGTGTATCTCCACAAAGAAAAAAAACCTGGTGGTGTTGTTTTCCACATGCCATCACCGTGATTTTTCCTGCAGAAAATCTGTGAGTTTCATATTCTGTCCACATAGTTAAACCTCTCGTCATCTAGCATCCTGATTGCTGCAGCATCCTTCATATCAGACCTTTACAAATGCAGTCTTGCTGTTGCTGTATCAGCTCAGACTATTGCTGCATGTGAATTTTGTTTTTGTATAACAAGCTGTGTCAGAAGTGTTTGGCCAGTGCTTCCAGGAGGCAGTGGAGGAGATACCATGACTGCTGACACCAACTGCTTTAGACTCTGTGCCAATCCATGTAATTCTGAAATCTTTTCTGTGTTGTTGTTTGTGTATGTAAAGCCTCTCTGTGTATGAATATGGACGCACACTAAGTGAATATAGAAGACTTTATTGTCCAAAATCACACAGGATTTTTGAAAATCGTTACTCATTAGACTTTCTCTTGCATTTCTAATTGCACAGGCAGTTGCATGTGTTGAATTACATTTCAGTTTGGCTTACAGTAATTCTCTTTTTCTTCCATCCTTAATTGGTAAGCAAGTGTATACATCAACAGACTTGGACTGCAAAGTGCAGACCCTCCACCACATCCTTGCAGGTTTTTGAGATTTGCCTCAACAAAACCCTGAGCAACGTGGTCTGCATTCGATGTTGAACCCTCATTTGAATAGAAGGTTATACGAGATCTTTCCTGAGATTTCTTAAGTCTAAACTTGCCTGACATTTGTTCTTTCAGTGGGCAGAATGAAAACCTGGCCCTATAGTCAATAGTAAAGGCTGAAGTGTGAGTGCTTGAGGAGTAATCCAAGAGTTCAGCTTCTGCTGACTTCTGTCAGTCTACTGTAGCACCAAATCTATCAGAAATACCCTGCATTTTCCTGTCTCTCTGCCTTGGGTAGAATGCTAGGATGTGCTTCAGTGCACGTGCACAGCTGCAGAACAAGCCTCCTGGCTCAGAGTGTGTACATACTCCATACTCTGTGGAGGATGTACAACTCTAAAGTGGCTTGAGCATCATTACTTATGTGTGCTTCAGACCTTGATAATCTCTATAGTAAGCGCATAAACTTGAGTGCTGGTATGGTAGAAGCTGCTCGGTATGGTAGAAGCTGCTCTGTCTGCTCGCAGTAGTGGAGGAAGAATTTTATCTTCACTGGAGCTGTAGCTTTCAAAGATAAACTTGTTTAAGGTTTTTGGTATATGGAAAGAAGTTTTCCTCAGTAAAGCCAAGGACAGGGTAAAATTGTGTGAAATATTCTTTGTTCATTGTTCTGTCTGCTGTTAATACTCATCTTGCATAATTTCAGAGTCTATGCAAGATTCTTAATTGGTCTGTGCTGCCTAGTACAAAGCAGGCTGGACTCTAAAACCTTTGAATTTTGGTCCTACAGCATATCAAAGTTATAGAAGGGTGCACAGACATTTCCCATCCTTTCCTTCAGCTGCCAGACAGCCCTTACTAGGCTTGCAAAACTCTTTATCTCTCTTCCTGGAGGATGCCTGAATCATTAGCCCTTAGTAGTTAATGAATGAGGTTTTTAAAGGGTCTTGGTGGATTTGGCTAAGGGTCCCTCTCACTCTAGGAATACCATCCCCTCCTTGCAGCCTCTCTGCTTTCAGCTGCCCATCAAGTCTGATCCTCTTTCGGATCTTTTGAATGTTTGTGTTATTTGGTACTCGAGGTTGTGTGCGTTGTAAACTTTGTCAGCAATAGTACTTTGCAGTAAAATGAAGATAATTTAAAATGATGTACTAATTATTTCCAAAAGGTATTTCATAAAAATCAGTTTTTGACATGTTTAATTAAAAAGGTGCAAAGTTGGATTTGCCCATCAAGTTCCAGTTGTGTGTGAAAAGTAACTTTCTTTTAGGAATTTAACATCTTCCTTGAAATAGGCTCTCCTGGGACAGTTGTTCAAAAAATAATGCTGCTTTGTTGATGATTACTTTAAGTAGTTGCAGTAAATCTTGATTAATCAGTGTAGTGGTTGATTTTTTTGTTGTTGTTTTTCTTTTTTTTTTTTTTTCCCCTCTCTTTGGAGCTCCATTTAAAAAATCTTCTTATCTTTTTGTGTAATGTTTCCTGTTGCTCACATCTTGAGCTAGATGCGTTTTGAATAATTAAATGAAACTGCACTTTTACTAGACTTATCCACAGAAAGATTTTGGGTGTTTTCTAGCTAATTAATTAGATACCAATTGCAAATTGAATTTAAAATTCTGTTTCTTAACACTTCAAACAACACAAATTAGTAACTTTACGTGCTATTTTCCTTTTTCCTTTGGGAAACCATGAGACCATTTCCCTGGGGTCTCTTCATGCGTACTATTTCACTTTGATCCAGAGCTGAACATAATGCAAAATACTCTTTACCTGCCAAAGTCTCTTTGTAAGAGGACATTGCAGCTAGTGACTTAGCATGATAGCCAGCTCTTCATTCTTTAATGTCTGTGAAGAGAATGCTCCTATTAGTCCTTTTCCTTGAATGGTCTTTAGGAGGATATCTTGGATCCAGTGAGGTAAACCCGAAGAGCAGCCATCATTGCCCCAGTGCAAAACGACCTGCTGGCTTGCAGGGATGGTGAAAGATGACCTTTTGCAGGATAGTTCATGGATTAAGCTCATCCTGACACTGCCTGCTGGGTTGGTCTTAATTGAGACTGCTAATGATATTACAGAACGTCTCTGTCTGCATTGTGGACTGAGCTGCTTATGAAGCAGCTCAACTGCTGCAATCTACAGTCAGGCATTTTTCAGGTAAACAAGCACCAATTTAGTTTGGGTCAGAAGGCTACTTTTATAATCAGTTTCAGTTGCAGAAAACATGAATATTTAATAACATACTTAGAGTTGTTTCTTTAACTGAAGTTTTGAAGTATATCCTGATTTGCCAGCTACTGGAGGATGATGAAATATTTAGCTGAATATAAACTTTAGTAGAAAATTATTATTTTGGGAATAATTCAAGGGAAATGCTTCTTTAAATTTGTGTGAACTTTTAAATTTGTATGAAATGCTAGAATAAAAGCCTTGCATTTGGAAGCTGTGACAGGAAGGGTTTGAAATAGTTATGGGAATTGTTCATACCTAGGGGTGATTATACAATGTTTCCTGCTCCTCACTGACACAATGGCTGGGCTAATGGGTGCAGTATGTTACTGGTTGACATAGTCCATTGGTTCATGAAGACTTATTTACATTGCATACATTCCATTACAATAACGAAGTAGCAAGATCAGTGGATAGGAATAGAAGCTATTTGCAGAAAGCTAAGAAAATTTGATTTTTGTGATCTAAAGATGACATGAAGAGTTCCTGAAGAACTCCAGGTTATCTGACATGCTCCATAATCACTGCTGCTTAGCTGTAATATTCACGGGACTAATATTCACAGACTGTCCTGAGATGAATGTGTAAAATGGTTAGAGGTATGTGCTCTGAAAGGTTCACATTGCATTCAGGAGTGGCAGCTCTGAAGAGCATTGTGATAAAAGACAGGCTGACCGTTGAAAACAGGAATATTCAAAGTCAGGTTGTTAAGAGTCTCTTAACTGGACTGCAGTGAACCAGGACGATAGACCCAGCTGATGTATCTAGGTGTTGGAATGCAATACTGGGAGGGACAATGGTACTCCTTCACGGGAAAGGTTATTGACTGAGTAAATATAACATAGAATTGCAAATAAATAATCATTGTATGTTTTGACAAAGCCATTCCTAGTACAGTGTTTATGTAAAACTGAATTGAAGATAAATCAATTAAAACCTTCAAGAAACAATGTGGGAGAACTCTTCCTCATGGCTTGTTGATTGAAAACTTAGTCACTGAGAAATTAAAAGTTGGTGCCAGATTGTATATACTTTCTTTTATGTCAGTTTGAAAGCTTAGTGCCTAAGAGTTTTAAAATTACTTAAAATTTGTGTGCTGTGGAATATTTGTGAGACACAGGAGCATCCTGAGGAGTGGATACAGCAAATCATAACATCATTGCCAGTATGATGGGTTAGAGGAATGAGAGTAAGACCAAACTTGTTCTGCAGTGAGGGGCAACAGAAGGAAGAAGGGTAATATCCCTTATTATACCAGCTGTTGAAAAGGGAGGGGTGGAATTTTCTAGTGTACTAGTTCTTAGGTGTAAATGGGAAATGATGAATTAGTTACACTGATTAATTAACTAAAGCATTTAATTTAATTGAAATTGATTTAAATGCATTATAGGAGGCAAAAACATGAGCAAACTGAGACGTCACCTTGACTGTGTCCTTAAGCACTCTGTTTACAGAGCTACAACAAATGAAATGAGGTTTGTGTTTAAAGGGCAACTATCCCAAAAGGTCTTGGTGCCGTTGTTTCCCTGTCACCTACACCCAACAAAAGAGGTGAAAAAAACCAGCTCCTACATTGAAAAATAAACTGAACAACAACAAAACCCAGCTGGTGTCTAACAAGTTGCTGTTCTGAAGGCTTTACATTCTTCAGTATGACCCTTAGGAAACGGAGCTGGGAATGGATTGCTTAGAATGCATTGCACTAAGTATATTGCATCTCTTCAGGTGATATAAAGATTCTTCACCTAATGGGATCTTGAAGAAAAACATTGTGTTGCAGGTAAACAACTTAGAATTACGTTGGGAAAAGCTCCACTTGTACTAATCTTTAGTTAATAGATGAGGGTACTAATGTTATAGTACTGTTTTCTGTCTTTTTCAGTGGGATTTTTAATGGTAAATGGATGTCCTGTTAATTAGCTCAAATGTGATTGTCAAAGCTTTGCAGAGCATGTTAACTTTTCTTTATGTCAACGGAAATGTTATTTCTGAAGTCAGGTCAAGCCTGGTTCTGAAGTCTGGAGCAAAGAATGTCATGATCTCATAATAAACTGCTTGTTCTTTAGAATCTCAGTGACTCAATTATCCTCTGCTACTTTTTCTCCTCATCAAGCTGGAATATGAAGTGGTTGTCATTTAGGGTTCCTACATATACTTGTACACTTATAAGTTCATTTGGTGTTGCTTTAGGGTGAAACTACTTCCTGAAGTTTGAAAACTAGTAAGTCGTATGTATTCTAACGATGGCTTGTAAATTGGAGATTCAGAGACCAATGATGTTCAGAACTGTAGGGAAATTGAATACTTATAAAAATAATAACTGCTAAAAGGCATGTAATCATATGTGAATTCTGCAAGATCTTTGTGTACCTATTTCTGCTTCCAGTTAATAATTTTAACTTTAACATTACATGATTTTGTGTGTCTTGCTTCATCTGCACTAGCTGCTCACTGCTAAGTCGTTACACAGAGATGTGTGTATGTAAAGCTTGACTCCCAGGATGTGCAAAGGTGACATCACTGTGACCTCACTACTTAAGAGGTCTTTCACATCTTGGTATTAATTGAAGTTTGTCCAAGAAATTAATGAGCCTTAGAGTGCAAGAGCTAGTCATCATTTAGAAGTAAAAACTTGTTTTGATAATACATAATGAAAATCTGTTTAGGGTGTTAGATTGTTTGCTAATTCTCCTGTACAGCTAGGGTGCTGGTTCCAAGTCAGTGTTCTCTTCTGCCTCTGTAATATGGTGGGTCCACTTGCTGCTCAAATACAAAGGCAGCCATGGGCAATTAAAGGGCTGGAGCACTTTATGCCGCAGGTAAGAGTGCATCCAGCTCAAGCTCCCCCTGAGCAGGGTTCAGAATGTTTCTTGCTGCAACTCCGCTCTTAGATTTAAGCATTTCTTTCTCTCTGACAAGCTGGTTCTGTCATGTCGAAACCCTTGACATTTATTTCTCCTATACTTTTGTTACAGGAAAAAGAAAGAAAACTGCTTACTTCTCTCATTAGCTGTCTTTTCTTGCCCTGTCTTCAAGAAGAATTGTATTCTTCCTTTTCTATTCTCTCATTACCAATAAAGTAAGTAAATAACTTATTCCTTAGTTTCATTACCCTAAGGAGTACCCTAAGTATAGTAAGCATTAATCCCATTTTATAGACAAGAAGTGAGGAACAGAGCAACAAATGATTTTGTCAGTATGACAAATGATGTCAATGGATTGGATTGTGCTTGAATGCTGGTGATAACCATACTGCCTCAAGCAGCACTATCTCCAGCCTCCCCTGGTCACCTTCATCTCTCCTGTCCTCTTCTACCCTCCATTTCACCATCCACTTCCGCGTTACATTAAGTCATGAGTAGCATAGCAGAGTGCTCTAGATTGGCCATTTTGTGAAGTGTTTCCTGGGTTGTTTTAAATCCAGATATATTTTCCATTCTTACCTGTCCAACTAAATGAACAAATAAACCTCTGTATTCCTCTCTGTATGGGAGGGAGAGGGGTTTGAAACAAAGGATCAAAGGCTGTGTAACCTGACATAGGCACCACTGCTACTAAGATTAAAACTTGTGTTAGGCTATAGTTTTTGAGAACTTTAAAGAAGGCAGTGTTACTGAAATAAATTACTGTCATCAGCTTATGACTTGACTTCTAGAAGTTTTGGAGTTCTGTGCAGTGAACTAGATTTCAGAGCTATTGCAGGTTAAAACTAATTATCTAGAGAACATTTCAAATGTCTGTGCAGTCTGCACAGATTCCTGTGCCAACACAAGGACAGGGATGACATGGGAGGGAAATGCCTGAGCGGGGTGTGAAGAACGTTTCTGATGCTAGGTAAGTGGTTCTGCTGCCAGTGCTTGTCGGGCTACAGCAGCCTCAGGTGAACTTCCCTGTGGTAAGCACTGACACTAGGTTACTCTAGCACCCCAGAAGTCTAGGATGTGAAAGTAGTGGGAGTTAATACACCTGTGGTACTGTGTGTTTAGCTAGTGACTTTAATGATGAAGAGTGCTTCAGTTTTGCACTCTGGCACACACTTAAGGCTTATATTGAAACATCTGTACTTCTACTGTTACTTGTGTTGCCAGATTAAGCTCATTCATGATAACAAATTGATTTTTCTTTATAGATAATAGATGGCATGGCATAAAGAGGTAGGGAAAAGCTAATTCTTTTGTTTTCTGTCCTGTATATAAGTTGAGAAATACATATATATTTGTTAATTTAGAAAAGATTTAATTTCTTATTGTATGTCTGATTTTTAAATGAATGAAATTATTATAAGATGTATTAAGAAATTCAGTATATGGCCATCTGAAATGTGGAGTGTTCTTGTAGGTTGTTCCTTACTACTTAACCCAGTTCAAGAACTGGCATACTGTATATTTTTGTGAACATATTTTGCACTGCATCTGTATGTATGTGGATTTTTTTTTTTTGCCATCTCATTTTGTTAGGAGGAAGATAGTGAAAGTATGTGATTTCTATTTACCTTGCATTTTTGTCTGTTTTGTTTTAAGAGTTGAAGTTCGCTGAATGTCTTTGTTAAGGCAGTGTGAAGTATCCTTTAGGAAGTACAGTTTGCAAAGCGTGAACTTTCTGTGACTGATAGCTTTGGGTTACCTTCACTTTTGTAGCTGGAGGACGCAATTTCTCTTCTAGGATTACCAGACATGATGATCTCATATGAAAAAAGTGAACAGGCAAGGTATTTTTTTCATATTGTTACATTAACATCTGTGAATGTTTTCTGCTGTTAAATGTAGCCAGCTCCTCCTGTTTAAGAAGCCACAGCTTTTCTCCAGAAAGTCAACAGGGGCATAAAGCATAATCACGTGTTGTGATGAACTTCTATCTAAATTAAAAATAGGTTTTTAAACTTTCACAACCTCCTGGTGTTAAGCTAGCATTTTTACATATGACTCACTCATACAGATTGTATTAACTGTAGTCATGGTTAAGGCTGTACAGAAAGAGTTGGACCGTGACTTTCATAGATGCAATGAAAGCGCACTTGGCAGTGATAAGGACTTCAGACTATGCAGAAGGTAATGTTTATAGTAAATGTTTTGCCTTACTATAAGACTGTAGGAGGAGGGTGAGGCTTGAGTGGGGAAATGAGGCAACAGAACCCCCAACTTGATAATGGTTATGTTAATGATGTAAAGTTTTATTTGAAGTAGCCAGTCAACTTTGAATTTTCTACATCTTAAACATAATAAAGGCCAATCCACTTGTTTCCTGAAGCCTGAAGTGTATAGAGGATTATAATAGATTCACTGTTGTTGGATTTCTGGATTTAACACAAAATATAGTGGGAACGTTGATCTTTAGAAGGCTCTTGTCCTCTCTTGAACTTTGAAATTGGCTTGTACATTTTCTTTTTTGAAATATTAGTATTGGTTAACCAGAAAGTAAAGGTCTGCTTTGCTCTATACTCACACATGAATAAATCTCATATTTCTTGATTTTGGTTTAGTGTGGGGTTTTTTATTTGTTTGTTTTGGCATTTTCAAAAAAATATTGCTGAAAACCTGAATTTCCTAAAGCTGACTTCTATCTGCAGCTCTATACAATGACCTAGATTATGGATGCCAGTAAGTTACTTTCTTAAAAGAATTTAGTAGTTCTGAATAATGCTTGAAATTACATAAAGCATAACAGGTATTGCTTTATGGTGTGATTTGACATGGGGACGTGATAATTTCTGTATCTAAGATTGGCTGTTTTGTCAGAGAGCCTTTCTCATGTTTTGGCTATTCCCAGAAACACACCTGACTGGATGATGTGGTACTTGCAGCAGCTGGGGAAGGGAGTGTGGTCTCTCCTTCCTTGTCACTTGGCACCTTTATAAAGAAGTACCAGGCATAAATTGATAGTGTTTTCTTCTTAAATCAGCAGATAGCCTGAAACAAGAGCTGTGAAAGAGAGAAACATTCTGTGTTTCCACAGGAGTGTTACCTCTGAGGAAAATATTAACTATTTCACTACTTGGTTGTAACTTGGCAGTCAGCTAAGGAAGAGGTGAGAAGGGGAAGTAGGGACTACTCAGTAAAGCTGTAAATACATTTGGGAAGAGCGGAGGAGAGGAACAACTCCTGTGCACATTTCCCTGTGTTTAGCTGTAATAGCTCCATACCTAATTTGGTGCGAGTGGTTTGGTGCCTGTGTTCATGACTCAAACGTAGGCTTCCAGTCTAATGCCAAGAACTACATATCTGTCAACAGCACTACTTAAGCTAAGTGATTTTAGCTCCCAAGCCAAATTATGAAATCTGTTGTCCTTAAGCCCACTATAAAAGGTATCCAGAAATCTGCCGCTGGATCATCTCCTGCTTATTCAGGAGACACTCCTCACAGCCCCACACTGATTTCCCTCTATAGGCTACCCTCAATGTGCGGGCGAAGCCTTTTTTTTTTCTCTCATACAGCTGGAAGATGGTAGAAAGAACTTAGAATCATAGAATAGTTTGGGTTGGAAGGGATCCTAAAGCTCATCCAGTTCCAACTCCCCTGCCATGGACAGCTTCCAGTAGACCAGGTTGCATAAAGCCCATCCAACCTGGCCTTAAACACTGCCAGGGAAGGGGCATCCACAATGTCTCTGGGCACCCTATTCCAATGTCTCACCTAATTCTACCCTCATTTGGTTTAAAGCCATTCCCTCTTGTCCTGTCACTACATGCCCTTGTAAAAACTCCTTAGACTTCTGTTTTAGCAGATGCTTGGAACTGTTGAAGGTGAGTGAGTTTTACTTAGGTGATCAGCCTAGACGAAGAGGGGTTTTTCTGGGGAGTGAAGTATGGGGAAGTTAGCTAGGGAGACAAGAACAGTGGCTGGAGGACTCCCCCAAGTCAAAGAATGCTATCCCTTCTTACCCTACCCTACCTCTTTCTCCCCCAGGCCTTGTTTCCTTTCTTGCCTGCAATAAAGGCAGAGAACACTTTAATCACATACAGGAACACTTTTTTCTTCTTGCCGCATCAACTTGCAATGTTTATCAAATGATGTTTAATCTGGAAGGAGTGCTGTAACAAAGTTGGGACAAAGAAATGCAGTGGGTATATGGGTGTCTCAGGTATAACCTGATGTGAATTGACGCATCTTGTATCTGGTTAAGTGATGGAGTGGCTCTCACAAAATTACAGAGAACAAGTTGGTATCCTGTCTTCTTTTTTCCTCTCCAGCAGAGAGTCCAGGTAGACAGACAGCGTGCAAGATGAATACTGAAAATATGAGCACAGCATGGAGTTAATGAGAAGGCAGTGCACATGTACGTTAGGCAAAGGGAGCCTCTAATTTGGCTGGCTAACAATCATGTATCTATACTGAGATGTTTGCCAGTTCAGTTAGTTGGGTATGTCACAGCATTTCCTGCAGTGAATGGTGTTAAGAAATTAGAACGGTGGTTGTGTGGACTGTTACCTTGGAGCAGATGAGCGAAACACAGGCCCCAAACCTCCCAGCACTGCAGTGCTTTCATGCTCTTGGAGACCAGGGGTTAGGTCATGTGCCTGTGCTGCCCAGGAGAAGGATGGCAAGTCTGCTGATGTCCAGGAGAATTCAAAAAAACACATCCTGCTAGAACTGCATTCCTTCTTTTTATCTCTGTGGTGAAGCTGGGAAGAGTACCACCATTCGGTTTCTGGAGAGGGGTGCTATTTCTATGTTTTGTTTTGCAAATTTGAAAATTAATCATCAATAAAGGGGGTCAAGTATGAGATGGGGGCCTTAGGAGGTGCAGCCAGTGCCATGATTGTCCTGCATAATCTTATGCAAACTGCACAGTTCTGGAGCAAAAAGAACTGTCTCCTAATTTTTCGCTCTTTTGGTGATGCCTCTTTTGCAAGGGGGGAAAGAATGAACCTGAGTTTGATTACCCATTCATCTCTCCCCACCCGAAACAGAAGTAAGGGTTCTTGAGAAAAGCTGAATAACCTAAAACCCACCACTTCTGTCACAATGTGTCTTGGGTGAAATTAGATGTTGTTGCTTATATCCCTCCATCAACTGCTTTGAAATCTTGTCTGTTGCAGGGGCAGTGTACTTGTCTGTGAATTTTTTCTTCTTTTTCTTCTTAAATTTTGAATCTTCGCTTTGTTTTATTGTCTTTGAGATGAGAATGCAAACAGCCAAAGACCATTTTCGCATCTCAAAGTTGCAAACTTGAGAGTGCAGCAGATGATGTAATTTTTAAAGCAATTTGCTGCTTCTCCCAATGGAGGGTTTTTAGAAGTTTTTATTACCAGTAGCAAACCTTCAATTAGAAGCTATCTTTTACCTCTTTACCTAGCGTACTGGTATGTGAAAGGATTCTTAGTCCTTTTTATGTACCAATAAAGCAGCTCTTGAGATTATGAAGAAACACATAACTTAGTTTTAGTTCATGAAAATACGAGTTCTTTTCTTATTTTAATGAGGTTTATAGGATTTTATTCTGTTTGCTATCATCTTTACTTGAAAAATAATTTCAAAAAGCCCTACTTTCTTGTACTTGACAAGCATAATGTTGGTGATGGTTCTGCATGCTGAATTTATTTTCTGAGACTGTGGAGTTGGCTGCAGATGGAACAGGGTACCTGGCCTGACAGTATAGCCAAGCCCCATGGGTCTCTGGTGTTTCCAGCTATCTTTCAGAGAGCTGTCTTCAGACTCATTCATCCGTTGTGGAAAGTATCTTCCCTCCTAAACACTGGAGAGTTGTAGTTTCTCTTGTATTCTCTTGCTGTTTTCTAGATATGTAACAAACCTGTTGTGTTTTTTCAGTTTGAGTGAGTATATCAAGTGTGTTGTGTTTAGATCTTAGCAATGTGCTTAGACATTTAAACTTCACAATGAATTGTATATACTGTAGTGGGTGTGCCCTAATGATGTATTAGAAAGCATGTTCTGCACTGATTTAATAGAATCATTGAATAGTTAGAGTTGGAATGCACCTTAAGATCATCTAGTTCCAACCCCCTGCCAAGGGCAGGGACACCTCACACTAAGCCATATCACCCAAGGCTATGTCCAACCTGGCCTTGAACACCACCAGGGATGAAGCATTCACAACTTCCCTGGGCAACCCATTC
>JAOEHY010012090.1:0-13990 GCA_025447955.1 Psilopsiagon aurifrons
GTTTGGGGGGGGAGGGGGGGGAGAAGCCAAAAACCAAAAGCAAATAGTCTGATTGGCTTCCATTCAACTCATTCAACTTTGAATTTAGTGATTAATCTTGTATTCAATTTTGAACTTATGCTCAATTATGAGTAGCAATACTTTTAAATACTCAGTACAAAACATATAGAGAATACATTCTGTATTACTCTTTCTTTGAATTTTATATCACCACCTCTTGTATTTGCATCTAAAACAGCAAATGTATTCCTTTGTGGAATTAGACAGGCTGTACAAATATTTCACATCCTGTTGGCTGTTTCTAACCAAGCTGTGCTAATGCTGACAAAGCCCTTTGGAGTTGCTATAGAATCACAGAACAGTTAGGGTTGGAAATGATCTTAAGATCATCTAGTTTCCACTCCCCTGCCATGGGCAGGGACACCTCACAGTAAGCCGTGTCACCCAATGACATACAGGTCTGGGAGAAACTGACCATCTTTATAGAAAAGCCATCATTTCAGAAAAAAAAAAAAAACAAAATCCCAAACAAACGAGATTGCTTTTCTTGATTGGAGCCAAATCACAAAACTAATTTATGATTAAAATCTTCTGGCTCTCCATTCTCCCAAACACCAAGTTTATAGTACAGACAGCCTTGGGCACTAATGCAGTGCTAATAAATCTCAAGTTGAAAAGCCAAGGATTCTGGGATGTGCTTGACACTATTTCAGTAGAAACTACCATTCATTTAAAATCCAACAGAGAAAATGCAAAATTAGTTTTTACAAAAATTCCTTCACATACTGGATATGTAGATCCAACAAATAATAACTTATCAGCAGTAATCATCTATTCCATTCTGCCAACATAAGATTAATGCTTTAATATATTTTCCAGAGTTTTATCTAATCCTGTTCTAAACAGCATTTTTCTCTAGTACTATCACAGAACTAAATACATTTCAGTACATCTGAGCTTTATCTGAAGACCCCATTATCTGCACATCTCTCAGTTACTCACGGCTAAAAGAATAATCTTAAAGGTTCTTCTGAACTTCTTTCAAACTTCAACTGCTCAGATAAAATCACTCATGGAAATGTTATTTCCTTCCTTCACTTTTCTGTATTATCTTGCTTGGATGGACATAAATCTGAAACCCACTGCTAACCTCCAGAAGTACAGCAGCAGACTATGCAGAAGCACAGGCTGGTCAAAGCAATTTCCAGGTGCTCCATGGACACCCATCAAGTCAGGACAATCTTTCAGCCCTCTTTGAAAACAACCTTCATCTGCAATAATGCTGATGGATCAGGAGCCACTGATATGAAAGACTGCACCAGCATAATTCATATTCGAAGCTTACCACACTCAGAGGCTGTCATGCTATTTAGGATGAAAGCATAATGAACAAACTGTCCACAAAACCAAAGTTCAAGAGTGAGTAAAATGCATAATCCTGAAGAAAACCACTAGAAGACATAAAAACAAGCAAAAGATTCTAGGTCAAAACTGCTAACAGTTTTCCATCACTAAGAACTAGCATAAGAAAGAAGTTGCACACACTCTCTCACACATGCACCTAAGAATATAAATGCTTATAAACCACGGCAAGTCCAGTAAAGGTTGCAGTTAGCCATAAACAGGAAGATTTTGCCTCCTCTCACACTACTAAAAGCACAAGAATGCCAGCATGCACAAGAAAATTATGGATGACTCTTCTCCTTTATTCTGTTCCCCACCCATTCTGCCCCTTGCTCCTCAAATCCTGATGACAATGCAGGGGGAATCCCTCTGCAAAGGAGAAGCTGAATGGTCCATTTCCACATGGTCTGGGAAGGCAACACAGGTTGGGATTCAGGCACGGCTCCTGGCTGGTCTCTTAACTCTGCTCCACAGTCAGCAATCATGTGCACAACAGTAATCTGGGGCTCTTCCATCATATGACATTAACACCTTCCATGGAGCTGTGCCTTCCCTATGCAGTGCAAGAGCTTGCTAACCTCTGCAGAGAAACTAAGACTTAAACGGTCTGAGAGCAAAACTGAATCCTTATATTCCGCACTGAATCCTATTAGTCTGAGTTTTGGTGCAGTAAGAGAGATTTCAAACTCCTGCTACCAGAAATGTTCTCTTTCGGCAGGTAGGTAAGGTTCCAGGGCTGTCAATCTGGCGCCTCTTGTCAGCACGGAATTTATTTTTCAGGGAAGTTGTAACAAATATAATGTAATCAGGCACTAAATCAATCATACAGATTTTTGGCTCCTGTTGATCACATGCTAAGATGTTATTAGATAGATGGTTATGAAACTACAGATTTAACGCTTATGCTTCAAATGAGAGCAACCTTAAACACTAATAATCAGGCTCAAGTGTAGTCTATTATACTGTACTACTGCCAATTTAATTCTTCAAATTACATTTAGTTTTCATGCTCCTTGCCAAGTGGGAAATGCAACCCATGGGAAATAACATAAACATTAATTTCCTTGCAAAATTCTTCAGATTTTTTTTTTAAAACACCAACTCTTTTGCACTGGATTTAACATTATTGATCCTTTTCTACCTCTTTCTCTTATTTCTGCATCAGAAAGCAGAAGCATCTGCTTTGAAGAAAATGTGGGGATACAAGAGAGAGGACAGTGGGGAGCAGAAATGAAGGAGAGGATAACAACTCTAAAATACATTGCACTTCACGCCTCCCTAGATGCCACCGCTTCTTTAAGATTATTGCAATTTACTAGCAGAGAGCTGTGTCCTATTAATAGCATGGGATATTGAAGCCAGTCAATGCAGAAGTGTAACCCAAAAGTAGCATCCAAACTAGGAGGACTGTAGAGACTAGTAATGAACACAAACATGCCTGCAGCCTCCTCAGCTGTTCCCTGCTCTCCATGGAAGTGCAGCAGCTCTCAGCAGCTTCCTGTGGTTTCTTAACTGTAAACATGTGGGAATAAGCTGTCGAAGCCTCCAGGACTTATGAGCACCTCTAAAGCCACATAGAAATGCAGTACAAGCATGTACGCATTCTCTGCTCAACCTGTTCCAATTACTGCTGGTGCCTTCCACCTGCTGCTGCTAAAAAATCAACCATGTATCACCTCCTGCCTTATCAACTGTAAGCACAACGTGCAACAAAGCTTAAAGAAATCAACAGAAGGGTATCTGGCGCCCCATCAAGCCCATTATATGCCTTCCTCATGACATCTTAAATTTCTAAGCTAGATCTGGGTCTGAGTTAACACTAAAACAGTCTTGTTGTCATAATAGCTGAAAAGTCATTGCATCCAAGATCTGCTTACTATTTTCACACTGCAAATTGACCACAGTGAAATGCTATTGGCCCTTCAGAAGCCAATGCAATGAACTGAGCCTATATTTCACAATGTCATCATTCCTACTGTAAGTTTTCAGATGCAACAAAATGTGTTATGGCAGATGTTCAAATCAGTTAAATGTAAAAACTAGATGTGTTTTGATCTTGATATCATTACTAACTTTGGAGTTTAAAAATGTCTGAGCTATATTGTTAAGCTTGTTAACTTTAAAATACTGTCAAGTAAAAAGGGAAAATACAGTAAGAAGGTTTAGTACCTTACAGTAACGCACTGAATGAGGCAAAGGCCCTGTGGAAAAGCAGACCAAAACAAAAAACAAGGGCTCATGAAATTGAAGAATTATTGTCATACAATTCATGCCAATGAAGCACAATTGCAAGGTACAAGTTGTCAGCAGCTGGCTTTTATGAACTCCTCAGGCTGACCTAGGAGCTTGTACACGTTGCAAATTGTTATTCTATAGCATGTCAAAGCTCTAGAAACAATCAGAGCTTTAAACAGTGCCAAGTACTTCTTGCTATGACAGCATGAGCCACTTTGAAGAATGCCTGCATTAAATTGCTTCCTACCCATCCTGCATACTATCACATTTAGTTCTTTTGACCGAACCTATGCACTTTTTTCACACTGAAAATCATTAGCTATCACTGCCATCACAGCACTACTGTTATAAATTACTTTCTGTGCTTTAATAGTAGCCCTACAATCCTCCACATTCCCCCTATATCACACAAATTCAGGTATAAATAAGTGATAACTTCATATAAATTTTTAGAACAGATCAATTGCCATGGGATTGTATCGATTAACTCCCTGTGCTCATAGATTGACTGCATAACTTTGACATCATTAGTTAGCTGAAATTAGCGTTTATAGGCAGGCATACACTGAGTTAAAAAGAAGCACTAGAACCAAATGTAAAATTAGACACCACAGAATTTATGTCTGACCTAAGCTGATCATTATTTCTGGTATTACAGTTAAGTAAGGAGCTAGTTACACTCTGACATGTCGTTATAAGCAATAAAAGCAGGCTTCAAACTAAGAATCTTATATAGAGCAATCCATCTCAGAAAACAAAAAAAATAGAGATCATTCATGATCATCCATTTTAGCCAATAAGAGAAGCAAACATGTAGATATCCTTTTTTAGGGTATTAGCCTTCTCATTCATGAGTCCCTCATCACCAGATTAAAGGGGATGGCCATTTTCTGCCTAGAGATAAGAATTTAGGGGGTTGTTCCAGTCTGAATGATTCTTATTTATCAGGTATTCAGTTATAACAGTCCTTCTTAGCTTTATTCTACCCAGCAAATGTTAATGCAAAGACCATGGAAGATTCGAATAAATCAGAAAGAACTAAATACAAAAAACAACAAACAAAAAACAAACAAAACAAAAAACACAAATAAAACCAAAACCAACCAACCAAACCAGCAATTACATCCTTGAAAATTAATTAAAGAATATTTTGGTTATATTCTCTCTCTCAAAAAAAAAAACAAAAAAAAAAAGAATAGGGGCAAGAAAAGCCGTAAACACGTTCTCGTCTGTATCCAGGTTTGCCTGAGGTTTAAGTCAATTCAGCTACCCTTTCAGAGCAAGGTGATGTAATGCTTTCGTCCTTTGTATCACTTCAGCTGTCGGACTCACCAGTGTGTGATGGCAGGACCTCTGAACTCACAGTGCATCGCATGGCACTGGCAGTCTCATGGCTTTGTTTCTGTCAGCCCATTCAGCAGTTCCCACTTGCTGTTGCCACTAAATCACACAGAAACACATAATGATTGAGGGTGGGAAGGACCACCAGAAGTCATCTAGTCGGTCATCCCAGCTCAACAAGGTCATCCAGGGCACATTACTCAGGACTGTGTACAGATGGCTCTCGAGTATCTCCAGGGAAGAAGCCTCTCTGCACAACCTATTCCAATGCCCAGCCACCCTCATCGCAAACAAGTTCTTCCTCATGTTCCAGACATGCATGTAGGAACTCAAACTTGAATTACTAAAGTCTAATTTTACTTAAGTGAGACATGATTTCATCCCTAGGATTATTTTTTTTATTATTTTAATTAAAAAAATTATGAAGCCATTTAACTGGGGGAAATTAGGGATTTCATTATGTAGCATAAAGGACTGTATTCGATATTAAATTTGAGAATTATTTTTTTTTACCGGTTTCTCCTGTCAGCTGCAACGAGGACATACACAGCAGACCATGACAAGCAAATGAGATCATCTGTGTGAAATAAACGTGTTGTGTAGCATTATAAAATATTTCCGGTTTAACCAGCTGAAGTACACAGAAACTATTTGATATCCAGGCAGTATGATTCAAGGAGTCTGTAACTATGGACAAAATCGTGTCTCAAATAGGAATTACAGTATTAATTTTTAAAGCAGCCATCACACCCTTAAGGACAGTCAACATTTTATACTGATTTTAAAAATACAAATGACATTCTGCATTATAGAAGAATCTTGATGGGAGGCAAAGACGTGACCTTCCGCAGACGTAACTACTTCCTTGGATAGGGTGTGAAGTGCTGCTAGTCACGATCTTGGTTTCAACACCATACCATAAATTCCCTATGTCCCATTAGGGGCACTCCATTTTCTTCAACCAGAATTAAGCAGTTATGACATCAAATGCCTTCATGCTTAAAATGAAAATAAACAAATGCAAAATATCTTTCACCTTTTAAAAAAAAAAATCTCTGGCACATACTGCTAAGCCACATGCCTCTAACACATGAACTGCTGTCAACAGGCTGCTCTGAAACTGAAGTTCTGGATGACACACTAGACAAAATGATTCATGATGAGTATTAGAAACATACTGAAGAATTCATCTCGCTTCCCCTCCCTCAATTACTGACATGCTGGAATTGATATCTTCATAAATCATTCTAATCTAACTTTTCTTAAAATCCATTAAGCAGCAATACAAAACCTTAAATTATTATTTCTTTTAATGCTGTGAATCGTGTAATGACAGTTACCTCTTCCCCTCTGAGAGAATCTTTTGTATGGCCAAACCCCACAAAGAATAAGGCACCAGCTTTAAAAGAACAGCTGAAAATGGCTTTTGTGATTTACTGAAGTTGTCACTGAAATTCATCAGCATTCCAAGAACACCGTCTTATAATTTAAAAAGCCCTGCAGCAGCACTACCAAAATGCCTCTTGGGTAACCCTCCTCAACGGAGCTATTTGATAGGCTATAGAGAATGCCAGCTCTTAGAGCAAACCAGTCACAGTCAGCTGTTCCTTTGTATTCCCAATGCGGTACCAGTCCACAGAAATCAAAAGGAAATCTGACATGGGGATCTTATTTGGAAGAAACAAAACAAAAAAAATCCCACAAAATAAATGAAAAAACACCTCTCCAACCCTCACTAAACTGTACCTGGAATTAAGGAAGTAGAAAAAGAAGTTGTTCAAACCTACAGGGAGGTGACTGAACAAACACCTGAGCACGCCTAGACTGCAAGGCAGGCATCACAGGTAGGCTAGGCTCCTCCAACAGCTCCTACTGGTCACCCACAGGGAGCAGGGGGAGAAGGTGTCCCAGCTGTAAGACACACATTATGCTGGATGTAAACATAACTATCTTGTTCTGATCACTCCATATTGGATTATAAAATTCCAGTTAGATGCATTAAACTCCTCTGACTGTCATATTTTAGATGCCTTTGAAACAGGCTGTGAATTTGTAGCACTCAGGGTCAGAAAAAGAGCTCTAGAAAAATATATTATGGCAGTTAATACAAATTAGCTATTTACAAAAATACCAAAATAATATCTCATTACATTGATATGCAGTAACATATTATTTCAGATTTTTCAGACAATTACCTTAAATGCTTCCTGTTCTGCCCAAATTAATGTAAGCACATGCAGAAAATTAACTGCCTGTCTAGGTGCATCGTGGAACAGAGCGAGAGTGGCACTAAGCACTCCAAACACATCTATTATGTTTCCCCTCTCAAGAGATGATAATATGATTCTCAGGTTTTCACAACCGTTTACTAAGTCTGCCAAAGGACCATGAGTCTGAGGGTAGGGATAAAGTAATTTTATTAAGCTAATAGGAGTAATAACACAATTTCAAGTATTTCCACACAGACTTCAGGTTCCATACTACAGTGTGAGCAGAATGGGCAATACTGCAGCTCTAATAGGATTTATAAAAGCATATTAATAAACGCTACAGAAAACAGCAGGGTTAAATCATGTACCTGCTCAGCATCCGCACTATCTTCCTAATGGAATTGTGAGTTTTCTTTTCGACAGTAAGAGCTCAGATCTATCTTCAAACTTTAAAAATCCATTACTGCTCCCCAGCGATAAATTGGTAATTGAAACAGTTGGGCTGGCGCACAAATAACACACTGATGTTAGATAGCCTCCCAGCTCTCAAAAACATGGAAGCCTTTAAGCTTCAGCATTTAAACATACTCTCTGGAGAGCTGATATGGGTAATCACCAGGAAAAAATCCTGGTACAGGCTTCAATTTAACCTCAGCAGAACTCTTTCATGCTCTGCAGTATGGAAATTACTTGTGTCTGGTGCTGCTATGGCAGCCCCTCAGGGGCTGGGGGCATGTTATCAGGTTTAATTTGCTCATGTAGAAAAACTGAAAATCTCGTTCTGTAGATGCTAATATAATTTAAACTTACAGTGTCAGATTTTTAGTTTTTGCATTTTAACATTTTGTCTGGATTCAGAAAGAGCAAGGAAAAGTGAAAATTATTTTATTTTGCTGTCAATGAGCCAGGAAAAATAAAAGGAGGCGAGAGCATTTGATGCATTTATTTCACTTTCATTCCAGTCATGACATTAATTAGTTAAATATATGTTCCTAAATAATTAGTGTCCAGCAATACAAAACTAGCAATATTTCAAAAATCTGTACTATCTTCTCTTGCTAATTGTTGTACAGAGAGTTTTAGTATTAAATTACAGTGAAGCCTCAGCATACATTAAACTTGTTCATATTTCTAAAGAAACAGAAGTAGCTCACCTTGGTTTGTGAAATTAATAGCATAACACTTAGCAGATTTCTCTTCAGCTGTCTTTGAAGACATGTGGCCTCTCTTAGCCTATCCATGCATCTCTTCTCCACAGATCTCCGCATTTTTAATACACGCTATAGTGCCCTCTCATGGATACTAAACACCTAACAGGAGAGAGTGGCACTACCAAACCTGGGATCACACCATTTCGCCCCTGACCTAACAGTTTAAATAAAATGCCACAACAAGGGAAGATGTCATAAAAAGCCACTGACTGCCAACTGACTTCATTCATTACTGTAATTGTTCAGCTTTGCATCCACAGTCACTGCTGAACCTACAGAACTTTAGGTAAAGGCAGTGCCTGAAAGCTGTTCTGTGGTTGCGATCTATGACCAAATCTTTGCTGCAGATATTTCAGTATCAAATTAATTATAACAACTTTCTCGAGCTACTCACCCTCTACAAGGAGTGTCTTCAATCAAGATCCAGTTATTTCACAGTCTTCTTCATTTTATATTCATGGGTAGCATAAAACAACAGAACACACCCAGGCTGTGTTCTTTGTTGGGAAATACTACAGTAACACTTCCAGCAAAAAGTTATATAGCTACAATTGTTTTGGAGAAATAAATCTGTCCTTTTAAAATTCATCTTCCAAAAGTATTAAAAGGACTAACAAACCTAATGAGAAAACAGATTACAATCAAATCCCTGCAAATAGTTATGATGGACAAGCAACATACCCAGTTGCATAAATACTATGTTACCCAGTGGAAAAAAAATCCATTAACTAGAATTTTTTAGATCTGTGCATGAGGAAAATAAGCAATAATCTAAAAATTACCAAATGCAATCAAACCATTCATGTAAATGCATAATGGCTGTAAATAAAACTAAAGGTTTAATAATAAGCCTGAAAGACAACAAATCTACACTTGTATAAAATCCTGTAAACTTGAAGTAGAAGACAAACAATGGTTTGGCCTCTTCTTTGGACTGCATATGTCAACCTGCCATGTACCATCAGGATATCAACAGAATACGGTCATCTTTTAGAAACGTCAAGTAAAAGCATTTAACTGCAGTTTTGGCTATACAAAATAACAGCTCTGTTAAGAGCTTGCAATAGGAGCGTAGGAGTTTGGAAGTACGCAGTTTTTACAAAGAACTGAATTCAGTTACAGAAAGTTTGAAAGTACTAAAGCATTTAACAGAATGAAAGTAAAACACATAATTATACACTGAAAATCAAACAAAATGCTTTACGAAACAACTATTCTGGATCTTGAGCAAAGTCAGAAACCTTCAACAGAAATGCAACTGATAAAGCACTTTTCTGTTATTCACAATTATACCTGCAATCTGTACTATTAGAAAAACAAAAACAATTGGGTGGCACTGCGGGTAGGGAAGAAGGGATCTGCTGTTCAATTACAAGTCAATTATTTGGCTCTTATTTTCAATGCAGAATATTTAAAGCAAATCTCATTATATGCAGCACTGGAAATATTTTTAGAACTCTGGTTTGGGTTTTTTGGAAATTAGAAGTTTCTCACGTGATTACAGAAAGAGATCAAATTACTCCACTGGTTAAAGACAGAACCTCAGGGATTGGACTCACTAAATTTAAGTCATTTAAGGATGTTGTGAAAGGACAGAGTGCTACACAGGTACAGGATATTTTGTTCACAACTTAGAGTACTGGCAGCATTTAATGCATACAAATTCAGGTACAGATATTGCACTAATTTCTTTTATGGCATATTACAGAGTAACACATACATTCCATTTATATATATATACATATGTGTAAATGTGTGTACACACATATAAAATAATATTGTAACATTTAGCAATTCTGTCAAAACCAGGAATACATTTACAGTTTTGACCAAAAGTCAACAGTCTTTATTCCTAGATGCAGTTGAAAACAGACGGTAACTCTCTCCTCTAAATCTGTTATCTCACAGAAAAAAAGCTCTTGATGTTTTGTTTAATTTCAAGATATTTTCTACAAGTTCATCAGATACAGGAAAACTGAACTATTACTTTAATAGTGAAGAGTTCAAATTAAAAAGTGTGATGTGTAATGATTTGACTTATTACTACACCAAAAGAAAAGAATTTTAATGCTTGTAAAGAATTTCCTGTCTAAAAATAAAGCTGGGGAAAATGCAACTAATGCTCAGTCGTGCTCACTGTTTTATGTATTTCTACCCACTCATTTTGTTTTCTGCATTCCAATGCAAGGCAGGGAGTTAAATATGAAATAAGTAAAAAGTACTGAACAAGTTAAAATGAAGGTGTTAATTTAATTCTATAGTCAGAAGCCAAAACTAGACTCATTAACTACAATATCTTTTTCTCACTTGTGTGAAAATGAGCCATTTTTGGAAACAGGCTCAGAGAATGTGGCAAAAATTTCACATAGGACAAATAAACCTTTTAGTCTAGTGAAAAGTACACGAAGAGTAGCCAGGTTTAGCAGACATATTTCTAATTCATTAAAAAGTATTATGAGAACTCTTGGCCATACACACTTCCAAGACAAAACACAAGAAAAGGAATTCCCATTCATATATCAAAAATATAATTTGTATGATATGATGGAAAGCACTGTAGGTTAAATTAATTTCCACATACAGAAAAACTCAGTGGGTATCTGAGCTTTCCTTCATTTGATCTGAGGAACTTGAATTTGCTCTTCAATTATAAATCAGGGAAATCCTGAGGAACCCTACCAGATTTGAAAACTGCAGATTATGGAGAACAGGTAGAAAATTATGAAAAGGAAAAAATCAAGAATGTATTATATCCCAAGTAGTATGAGTCCTGCTCTTTAAGAGTCTGCCACTTAAAGTATTTACTCAGAAGCTGCAGTTACAGAAAGGCCAGATTTCTAGCACGGGACAACGGATTGCAACCTGCAGCAGATACTGGAGCTCTGCTGGTCCTCCATAAGACACTAATTCAAAAAACATTTCTCACAGACAGGAAACTGCAACTGACCTACAACGTTTCTGAAGTGACATGTGGATTTGTTGTGTGGGGAACAGGGCTAAAGTTATTATTTAATCTTGCACCTGCATTTAATTAAAATTGGAGATGAAGATGAAGAGAATGGTAACATTTATGTCAGATGCTGGTCAACCTACGCTTACTATGTGCAAAACTTAGGTGAGAAACAGAAATGGACTCTGACTCTAGGTTACAAAAAACTACATCCAGAAGACTGCAATTTGCACACCTCTCCAGACACAATAGAGATTCCCTTAATGTCTCCTTGATGTTACTAACTGAATTTCACAGAAAATCATACTCCAAAATTAAAATCTTCATCACCTACTGGAAGCACTCAAAGCAAACATACCAAGTAAACGTATAAAGTTATTTTTTATGCCACAGCATAACATTAGCACAGAGGAAGCGATACTCCAGCAAAACCTTTCAAGTGTTCCATGGAAAAAAAGTATCAAGTAACTTCTCATAAAACATGACCTACGCTTCCCGTGTTTGTCGTATTTAAAATGGTCTGAAAAGAAACCAGGCAAGCCAGTTCAACTGGGAGTTCATCTTACCTTTCAAAATCAGTCTCCAAGTTCAATTCTCAAGCCTGCTTCCTTTTAGGTAATGTATCTTATATAGATTGCAGTAGTAGATGAAAAAAAAACCTCAGGAAATGTCTGTAGATAACTAGTTTAAGCTTCCCAAATAAGGAGCTTTTGCTGGTTTGGGGTGGGGTGTTATTTTGGTTTTGTTTTTTAAACTAAAGCGCTGCCTCTGGAATTTTGGCATTCAGAATTTTGCTCACCACACCCAAAAATATAGTTCTTGAATGCACATTTTTGGGAATCATAGAAAGTAGATCCCAAATGTATTAACAGGGATATAACAGCACAGCAAAAATATAAATGTTGCCTACATTTCAGAAAAACCTTTTCTTAAAAGAACGTTAGAAATATTAAGAAGGGGTTATAGGTGTATAGTGGGAACAAAAAACTGTAAACCATGAATGAATCCTGCCAGAAGACTGAATTGTGACTACAGAGAGATAAATTCTCCTATGTGTCTATGTATCCATTTCCACAACCCTTAGAGCAGCTGTCAAACAAAAGTCATTGCTAGTGAACAAAATAAAGCACTTCAACTGTGACATTTAGTCTTAAGTCATCCTTGAAATTTGGTGAGGCAAGTAATAACATCATGTTCACAAAAGCACGCTCCAAATGAAGTCATGCAGGGCAGATCTTTGTGGAACAGTGCAAAAACACATGGGTCTCCCATAAACCTACCCACTCAGAACTGCTGGTAGAGATCACTGGTGACATGAGAAGATGGCAATCTCTGCCAAAGGCTATTAGATTTCTTGATAATAAGGAGTAATGCTGGTGATGAAGTATTAGCATATGGATCATCAAAGGCTCTATTTGGAGAGGCTTAGCATTTTAGCTACGTAAAGCTACAGTTAGCCAAGGCAGCACTTTTAAGCTGTTACCTTTTACTCCAGAATTGCATCTCTTCTGCAATTAGAGTGCTGCTGCAAGTACTGGAGCGAATTCTTTCTTTGTTTATTTATATTGATAAACAGCTATCAATTACTTAAGCGCATTTAAATTTAAAGCAAAATGTCAACAATCTTTCTTCCCTATATGTTCTGCACAAAAACCTGGAAATATTCTCTCCTGTTTTGACACAGATTAGCTGGGTTTAGGTGACATGAAAACAGATTACTTTACCCTCAAAGGGACATAGCGTTAAATTTCAGACTATCAAGCTTCTTCTGATCCTTCCAAATGATAGGACTAGAAAACAGAACTGTTAAGCACTTCACCTGTCAAAAAACCCTGAACAGCTAGAACTTACTTCATTTTAATGTAGTCTGGCTGGTACCTTAATATAATAACATCTGTAAATCCCCAAGAAATTCAGGTCAGGCTAAAAGAAGCACTGCAAGTTAGCAACTGATACAAGCAATGACATAAAGCCTAGAAAAAAAAATCAACTCTTGCTTCGGGGGTGTTGCTCTCTAGCTGAAGCTATCACTATTAATATAAGAGAAGTGACAACCTCGGATAACTCGTTCAACAAGGTATCCTGCTACAATAGGTCTTTGGTTTTCAGAGATACAAGCTGACATATTGTGAAAACAGACAATATTACTTCAGGAGAAGTACTTGCATTCTTTTGTCTTTTGACTAGTATTTAAAAATAAAATAAATTAAAAAAAACCCAACTAGATTAAAAAAAAAAAAAAAAAAAAAGTACTAAATACAGAAGCTTTACTACCAATGTCAATGGAAAAACAGCCAGGGCAGTTTCCTCACCTGAAACAGTACAATACTTATCAGAGTCATGGCTGCATCTTACAAAAACTGGCTGTAAAACAGCATTCTCTTCCTCCCCAAATTCTGTTTGTGGTGCTGAAATGTAAAGCATTCACCAGAATGTACAGGACAGAGTATTACTTTTGGAAATCACTGTCTTGTCACAAATCAATTGTCCTGAAACGTCCCAATTTGTTCAGAGATTTTAGATGTGTCACCCAAATCACTGACTTCGAACTAATCCTACCCAATTGTCATGGGTTCAGCAGTAGCAGTCATTTTTCCCCTTCTCGGTAGCTGGTGCAGTGCTGTGTTTTTGACTTGTGG
>JAOEHY010012091.1:0-24870 GCA_025447955.1 Psilopsiagon aurifrons
ACTGGAATGGGTTGCCCAGGGAAGTTGTGAATGCTCCATTGCTGGCGGTGTTCAAGGCCGGGCTGGACATAGCCTTGGGTGGCATGGTTTAGTGAGAGGTGTCCCTGCCCATGACAAGGGGGTTGGAAGTGAATGATCTGAAGGTCCTTTCCAACCCGAACTATTCTATGATTCTATGATTATTTGGGTTGTTTTCCAAAATGAAAAGCTATCTGTAAGGTGTAAGTTCACTGCTGTTTTCTGTACATAAGAGCTAGAATTTGCTGTGTGTGAGTATGCAGTGTATAGAATGTGGTTATTAAAATGGGTTAGCTATTTAATGGTGATGTATATTTTAGCAGAACCCAATGCTCTTTGGTATTAACACATTAGGATTCAATAAACAAAAGGACCTGAAGGCCAAGGGGGTATAAATCCTCGCAGTAGAAACCTGTATATAGTTTTATTCCCAAACTGTTCCCTCATCATTTTTCCTTCTCATTCATCTTCCTGCCCCATTCCTCACAGGGGAAGTTGCATTCACTGAAATTGGCCAAGATATCATATTAAGTTCCTACCTGTGTCACTTGTGAATCTGGTGTTTGGTTGAGTTCCTGGGAACGTGACAACCATGGCTGACTTTTGATGTCAACAAGAGTTTATTTGGTGAAATAAGCACCATCATTGTATTGAATCTGCCTTGCATTTATGCTAGGTGTCTGCCTGCTGTGGCTGTGCTGAGACATTCACCCATGTCCCTGTGGCTTTGGGTAGCCTGTTCTTTAACACTGCAGGTCTCTGGCTTCCCATCTGGTCATACAGACACTGCTATTCATCTTCTTCCTTTCAGCCTAACCAGCTGAAGTTCTACTATCACACTATTTTGCAGCCTCTCATATTCATGTTTCATTGACAACTGATGTCAGTCACTGTAACTCCACGTATTCTGGTATTGTCCTTGCATTTGGTTTATTGCTGATTGCTATAATATAATTTGGCACCAACAGATATGTCTTTGCCTGTCAGTAATTTGAGAACAGTTATTTAGACAAGTGGTAGAACTGTCTGGTTTTTGTCCTCCTGCTTCAGCTGAGCACTCTTTCTTGGTAAAGCAATGTTGATGTGTGTATTCTGTCAGTTACAGCACATGGTATGTCATAACTGTTCATAGTGTGGGCACATCAACAATGAAATCATGGCAATGCCAAAATAAACAAAAACTAAGTAGGAGGGCTTTCAAAATCAACTGTGTAATGTGACAAAGCAAAACTAGAATGGCAGCTAGGGAGTTATCTTAAGCCAAAACTAAAGTGAGTTCCACGTTTTTACTACATTTTTATTGACTATAACTCAAGCAAATAATGAAGCAACATAGATGTTATAAGTTATATATATGAAAAAAGTCTTAATGTAGAAAATGTCTCAATTGTGGCATTACAAAAATTCTGATGTCAAGAATGTGTGGAGATGTTGAAGCACCCTGATTCCTGACACTTTGGAAACCTGGCTTAATCTTTCTGGTTCTGCTTAAAAGGCAGTTTTACAGCAGCCCTGGAGAGAAGCAGTAGTGGATATATGACAATGTACAGATAATGACTTGTCAGGAAGGCATCAGAGTGCTTCACAGCTACTGTGGTATTAATAAAACTGCAGATAGGAAAGAAGTTATTTGAACAAGAAAAGCCAGGTGATCTTGATTGTAGTTTCAGACATTACCTAAAATGATTTATCAACTTTGAGCCTTGGCTTCCATTTTAGAAACACAAAACTAATCCATAAAGTGCTTTAAACACTCAGGTGGAGCATCTTTCACCCAGAACCCCTGTCTAGAAAGTACTTTGGGTTGGTGTTGATTGCTTGAGTCAGCTCACAGTATATGTAGCATACGTAGTATATGCAAGCAGCTACCTACAGCTGAAGTTCTGTGGACCAAAGCTGAACTGTCCACTGCCAGGCTGTAACTTTTCTGAAAGCAGCTACTGTAAGGGGATAGCTGGAGACTATGTACACATTTGGGTTTGAATTCTCAGAACTTTCTGAGAAGCTGAGGCATATAGGGGATTTTGATGCTGTAGCACAGGGGAAGGGTGCTGCAGTTCTGTACTTTTTAACAGCCTCAGGGGCCCAGCTATTGCAGCATAATGAAATAGTTTAACATACTTCAGCCACTGCCTGCAGGCTGCTCGCTGTTGTCACTGAAGCCAAATTGCTTCTCTTGCCCTGCTCGTCCTCTCCTCTCTTACTGCTATTGCAGGCTTAATTAGAAGTGTTGGCTGCAAAAGCAGTAGTTGTGTGAATGGGTTTGCAGGGACATGTGTGTGAGTTTAGCTCCTGGAAACAACAGGGAACAAATGAGTGTCTTTTATGAGGTTTGCCTAAAAAGGATCACAGAAAAGAAACTATCTTCCATTATGTAAGATGCCTTTCTGCCACAATTCCCAGTTGGTGCTTCCCATGGTAACTAGGCACGGTTGTTGCATGCTCTTGTTCTTGCAGAACAGGCATTACCAGAAGTAAGAGCACTGAAAGGAGTTTAAATGCTAATTTAATTTTGGAATCAATTCTGATTTAAGGGAGTTCATGATCCTTGTGGTTTGCTACCTGCAAATGTTTGAACTACACATATTTGCTAGGAAGAATATCAATATGAAGTATGTTCCAACTTGAGCTGATAATCAGATGTAACACGGAGGCTGCAGGGGGAGATGTGGTTAGCTACATTTCAATTTCCTGGACAGATGCTTAGTTGCAGTATGCATTATTAACTAAGCCAATGCAAATGCCTCTGAAAGTTGTGCTGCATGCATTGATCACTGTGCAAGCAACAGAAAATGTCCCATATTAACATAACCAATCAAGACAAGTTGCAGAGTATTTTCTCAAATCGAAAAGCAAGCCAGGGATCAGATCTCTTGGTTACCCAAGGACAGTAAAGGAAAGGGAAAGAGAAGAATAGGGGACCCTTGGTCTTGTAAACAAGGTCTGTAGGGAGAAGAGGCAGCAGGGAGCTTGCTGTGAGCAGCATCCACCCTGCTTTGTGTGAGCAAGGAGGCTCTACAGAGGAACAATAGAGCCAGAGGTGTCAGAGGAACCACAGCTGCAAGGAATTCACAGCTCCATCTGCCAGCAGGGGAGACAGGAGTTTGTAGCTTACAGGCACAGGACAGACTGGGGACTGTGTGCGTGTGTGTGTGTGTGCGGAGATTGATGAAGACACAGATGGTATCCAAGGCATGACTGCTGCGCTGGGTACTCTCAACTATACACCACACCTACAGTCACCAGCAGCACCTGCCTTTGTTTGTGCAGCCCGTACCTCATTTCAAAGCACTTGGCATGCTGGCGCCCAGCACAGCTCTATCATGGCCATCTCACTGAGCAGCTGGATGCAGCCTCCAGCTTAACATGCTGTGCAGTGAGGGTGCGGTTAGGACTTGTTCTTATGCTCACCTGCTGACCTGGCAGAACCCCATCCGAAGCTGCATTTCTGATGGCACAGTTGTACATCTGAATGCTCCAAGTGGATCCCAGGGTGGAAAGGTGGTTCCTGCATTCCTTTTCTATGAATTCTGGAAAACTTGAGTGCAGTGGCTTTCCTGTGAAGCCTGGCAGTAGCTCCTCCTAGTTCATGGGGCTTTTACCCCTGTGGGCTCCTGACAAGTGTTTCCTGCACACATTAGCTGCAGCCTGGTTACTGGGAAGGTGCTGGAGGTAACAAGGCTTCATGGGGTGATAACTGTTCTCAAATACAGATACAGTGTCCTACAATTACTGTGAGCTGGTGCTACAACTTCGCAGCTGAGGGCCCAGTTGTACCTCTGCATGCAAGAACCTTGACTCTGCACGGGTGATCTATAACAAAGAGGATGCAGTATGTCCAGACAGCGCTTGGCTCCTCCTGCAGCTGCATGAGCAAGCTTGCCATTCCAGACTGCTGATCAAACTCCAGGTTTGGGCTGTGAACCCGGTTAGTAAACACTATGATGAATTAACAGGAATGTTCAGCTTGGCTACTGGACAAGAAAAGGAGCTTTCTTCTACACATGCTGCCTACCACCATCTGAAAAGGACAAGGTTTAGCATAGCCCAGCACAGAGGACCAACAGCATAAGTGGTGAAACAACTGTTGGACAGCTCCAACCACAGATGTAGCAGACACATGATGCATGGACCCAGAGCAAAGATACTCCAAGCAAAGCCCCAGAGCACTTAATGTCAGCTTCTCCACACCAGCTACTTCACTGTGCTAATTCACTCTTGCATCAGCCTACCTCCTAATGTAGATGCAGTCACAGCTAAGTGGTTGTATGAACAAACTGGGATTAACTTAGAGCAGCCTTTTGGCAGCAATTCAGTTAGCATGGAGACAGGCCCTTATGGAAAGGTAGCAGCTTACAGCTAGGTTTCAAAGAGGCAGAGTATTGCCCAAGAAGTTAATCGGCATTCAGCTTTTATTTACAATATACATACAGCAAGATTTGCTGAACCTGCTGAAAAAGGTGCAGAAATTGTGAAGTCATGTATAAGCTGGCAGCTCTGCAGACAAGGTGTGAAGAGAATATTGTATCAGTCATAGGAGAAGTGATAGAGATCCTGTTTGACAGCCATGAGTAAGCCAGGAACTCCTCGGCGACCCCCAAGTCTTGAAGAAAACACCACGCTGGGAATAGCATCTTTGGAGGATGGGTGGGGAGAAGGGATGGTTCTAAGCAGATGGGCATCCTGGAGACTCCAAATTCTGGTGTAGCAATCCTGGCCAACTGGAAAGGACAACAGAATGCAGCACTACATAAAAAGTACTTTACATGGCTCTGCAAGATTATCACACAGAAGCAGAAGGTCTATGGGGAAAAAACCCTGACCATTTCTACACACACAAGAGGCAAAGTGCTTATCAACACTTTGCAAAAAAGACATTCTATAAATACTGAAAAAGTGGTGAAAATGTGTATTTCCTATTAGGCAATAAATGGTATAATAAATCAGTATTTAGAGCACTTCCCTCACTAGCAAGGTCCTAAGCCAAAAAAGGGGAGGAAAAACTCACTGTCAAATTAACAAGAGTTCTTCTCACCTATTGACAAATCCAAGGAGAGGAGGCTACTGTGTTTACAGTGACACTGTGACACTTGGCTGTGCAATGAGGATTTAGGGGCTTTCCTTCATTTATTGTTACCTTTCCTCCTCCCAACCCCAATAAAAGAAAAAAAAATAAATCTCAGACTGTAGCCAAGTGCATTCAAAATGAACCTACGTGGTACAGGCAGTTTACAAGGAGGTTGGCTTACATGCCAGTGCTTCACTACATCACCACATGACCCACTTAAGCATCAAACCAACCTACACACGAATTTTAGTCTCTATATAAAGTTATCACCAAGTCTCCTGTTTACATTCTCTGCCCTACTCTTGAGCCACACTGTGGAAAGGATAATGCAGGACACAGCAGTAAGCCATTACATGCTACACAGAAGTGATTATGTGTGCATCCATAACATTAGTTCTTAACTTTCATAGTACATTACAATACGTCTAAGGGTAAATTTCTTCAGAATTTTAAAGATTTACTCCAACAGCTGTAGCTAAGAAACACTTCTCAGGCATAAGAAAATCAGTGACATGCACTCTCTGAGTAGAGGGGAACAAAAAGTCAACCCACCTGCTGTTAGGAGTCCTTCCTCCTCATTTACATGCAGAGGGAGAATAGCATATTCATTGTGATGACCCTTGTACTGCTTCACACACTTTGCTGTTCTCAGGTCCCACAGTTTTATCTGCAAGTTGAAGTAATTGTTTGAAAGATTATATTAAGAAAGCAGAGAGCACTTGATGGTTGACAAATACATAGATCTGGAAGAGGACACATATGGAACTACTACCAGTTACGTACTACTCCCAAAGAACACGCATCCACCCTCAGGACTTGGATAAGTGCCCGTCAGTGCCCAGATACTAAAAGGAACTGAATATCCCAAATGTGACAAACCCATACCTTGCCAGCCATATCTGCTGCCATAAGGTAATGTTCAGCCTTAAGAAGGCGAATGGATGTAACTGCTGAGTCATGGAAGAGCTGGATCGCCTTCCAGCTCTGGCCCTTTCGGTTGCGCTGACGCACATCAATGCTGAAAATCTCCCCTGAGCGGCAGCCGTTGTACAGCACTGGTGTCTGGAAGAGCCCAAGAGAAAGCTGTGTGCTACATACCATCTAAAAGGATCTTACAGGTTACACAGACAGCATCTGCACCAAGCTTTTGAGCTCTTTGGTGCCAGCTGTCAAAAGTATTTTATTAACATGAGCATTAAGACCCAGATTTATTTTCTTTAACACATTGCAACATTTTTCAGCCAACCCATTAGTTCCATTCAAACCCCAACTGTTTACTTTAGCTGTGAAAGTTCAGCTAGGGAAGTAGGAACTTAGTCTTAACATAACAGCAGAACAGGAACTGAAATTCTCATATTCCACTTTCACCCTTCTCACTAAATGTTTGTGAACACTTCCAGGAGTATTTAATAGGGCCTTTCTCCTTCTTGATGGAGACAATCAAGAATGTTAACAAAACGAGGTCATTCACCAAAGACAGAACAATTCTAAAACACATTATCGCTCTGCTCTTTGTACTTCCTTCGTTTCCTTTTTACCTCAATACAGTTAACAAAAGTTACCCCTGTTGCCACAGAGTGTGAAATCAGTTGATCTTTGCTGTTCAATTACATGCAACTATCAGACCACATCAGCTGTGCTGTGAAGTATCTATCCAACAGTAATTGTAATCACAACGTTATATATGGTGCAAAGAGTTTAATCACAGACAGAACAAAAAGCTCTGGAAAAATGAAGGGCATGGTGGTTCTTACACTTACCTGTGTGGCAAACTGTTGTGCCAGTACATCACTACTGGTTCTAAATGACTGCTGACGCCCTGTCACTACATTGGCCACAAGAACTCGTCGTGTCAGGCCTAAGGAAGACAGATTATGCTCGTTTAGCTGTAATTCACGTAGCAGCTTGGAGATTAATGCAAGAAGTCTTTCCCACTGAGACAGAAGTGGTTGCTAGCCTTGTGGATCACCTGTGCTGAAGCAGGCATTTATTTGAGGATTCAGGCACCAAGCACAGGACCAGGCAGTGGATATCTTGAAGCTGCACAGCATACCAGGTCGATCTCCTAGGAGACAGAAGCAACACATGAAGCATCCATAACATGTTAGGACACGGCGATATCTCAGAAAGCTTCTCTGGATTTCCATAATTCTCTCAGCATTTCCATCTGAAGCAGAGAAAATGTTAGCCAGTTACTGCCCCTGTGCTACTCGAGACAGGATACAAAAGTGGGGCTTCATGACTATAAGCTGAAGACTTGAAGTCTACATAGAAAATGATTGTGAGAGACTGTGAAATTTATTCAGCAGTTTGAGTGCTGACCATGGCAGGAAAGAAAAACTTAACACTTGACTTATAGCACTAAGAAAGCCATTTTTTAAAGACAAGTGGCTAGGAACACAAAACATTTACTCCAGAAGCTATAGATTAGCCAAAGCCTAACAATATCCTTGATTAGACCCTTACTTCCATAGCTCTGGCACAAAGTCTACTAATTGACGTAAATTTTAAGTCCTCAGTTTGCACTTACTTCATGCACATGCACCATGATCATGCATGTCATGTATGTCAGCCAGCACAGGGGACATGTCTAACACACAGTTCTAGACAGATGAAATTCTACTTTACTCCCAGTCACTACCGCTTAGCAAGGTTCCCTCAAACCAACAGTTTAGGAGACTGAAATCAGTCTAACCTGGAAATACCTGACAAGGTTAATAGGAAATAGTAGATAGGAGGACATGGATAGGACTTGGGGCTTCTGATTTTGGTGAAGGGCTTCAAATGTTCTACAAAGCAACTGGGCATGCTGGCCTAGCAGCCAGCATGAGTCACTGATGAGTCAGTGAAGAATCAGTGACTCTTCAAGATCATGCTAACTCTATGCATTTTTTTTTTTAATGGCAGCATGGCATTAAAGATTTTAAATAGGTCCATAACTCCTTATCTATCACAGATTTTCTCTATATAAACTCAACTGACTATGTCTGAATAGAAACTGGGTCAGAAGACAATACGGTGTGACTCAAAGACGCATGGTTCTGATATCTATCAAGAAAGTCCTACCCCCAAAAACGTGGAACAGAGATAAAGACACAGCCACAGCCATCAGACTTGAGACACAGGATTCTCCAAATCAATCACATTTACACAGAACTGAGCACAAGTTTGTACAAGCAGCTATGGGCAAAGACATTTACCAGCTTTCCACCTTTGATTAATCCAGTGAGCATATCTGAGTAGCTACTACTAGAAGGGATTCTGCCATGATCCTGGATTGTCTCTAAGGAAATTTGAGTAATTCTTGTGTGCAGCGCCTGAGTATCAGTTACAGGGCAAGATATGCCTGAAAAATCTTAAGTGTTTACTTTAGAAGTGAGGTGTTCTCCTGCCAAACTCAAGTACTATGTCAGCAGCAGCTAAAAATAAACTAGTGCTTTGAATACTGCTTGTTAATTAATTCTTAAGATAAATTCTCTCCTCTGTTCGCTGTCACCAGCTACTGAGGACAAGCGTAGAACTAACCTTTCTTTTATGCTCTTCTCATGCCACAACTGCTACCAAAAATTGGAGAGAAAAAAAAAAAAACCATCCAGAAACATCTTACCTGAGTTACTGTTGCTGAACAACGATGCTGGAAGCAGACTGGCACAGCCTGGTGTTTCTGCAATTCCCATGAGACACAGCTTGCTGAAGTGAGTTAAGGAAAACAAAGATTTCCGCCTACAATGGGACAGGCTACTTAACATTTATAGCTGGGAAAAGCAAGATGATCTAATACAGCCACAGCTCACAATACTTTCCCTTTGAGACTTCTGATGTGCCTTACAGCTTACAGTTAAGTCTTGACTTCTCATTTCTTTCATAGGAAAAGGCTAGAAAGATCTTATTCTGGTAGTGAAAATACACGCACAAGAAAGACAACAGAAGAATAACGAGGCATCTTTCTAGTGATAGAAAAAAATGCATAGCCTCCAAAGATCATTCTTCTCATCTTTACATGCTGATGACACTGCATTAATATAGATCCGTTTTTCATGGAGGCGAGTTGGAAAGAGGCACACATATTGGGAGGCAAGGAAGACTCACTTTACATTACACTAAAATACTTTCTAAAGTTTATATCAGGTATAAATAGGATCTGAAAGAGTCATTTCTAGCTCAGTGCGGTAAATTTGAGACATGACTAGAGGAAAGGACAAGACGACCAAACAATTCCCCCCAAATCCTAACCAGCTGCGAGCACGCCTGATGCACTCCTGCCACCTTCAGGAGCAGTCCTGAATTGCTTGGCTTTTCCCATTACATGTAACCTCCCGTCCTCCGGCACTTTAACAGCACAACCTGCCATCTCCCACTTTAAAATCCTTTTCTTCCTCTCTTCTGAGCTCCGCACTATTCTGGACTCAGCATTATTGCTGATTCTGCTGCATCAACCTCCCTCCCCTTCCAAAACAGATCTGCAGAACATGCCTTGAAAGTATAAGAGCGAGAATTACATCCACTCTGCTCTCCCCCCAACCTGTATGGGGATGGTTTACAACAGAAACCAACTCACTTTCAAAAGAGGCCCACTTTAAGGAGAAAGGTAGTTCCTTTAACCCTCTCTCTCTCGTTCTTTTACCCCAGCTAATTTCTAAACAACAGATACTTTTGGATATGGCATTTACATTATTATTAATTAAATGGGAAGTCTCCAGGGGAGGAATCATGTTCTCTCAGCTACTATTATACCGGAACAATTCTACATATAACAGAACCATACATCTGTCTCAGTATCTTCAACATCTTCCAGTTTTAAGAACTTTTATCTGTTTTCCAGAAAACTTAATTTCTGGGGCAACAACATGAGAGGCCTTTCCTGGAAGTTACTTCTCTGCAGCACGATGCAGATTTGTGAAAGCTGAACTGAAATTTTGCTTTTTTTAAAAGGATATAAAACATGAGAATCTGGATGAGTCAGTGATGCCCAGCACATAGAATTCACCTTCAGATACAAGAAGACATACTGGTTTCGTGATCTGTTATTCAATTCATGAAATATTTCCATGCAGCGATGACAACATTATGCACTGGGCACACTTCCTTAACCCCATAAACAGCGCAATAATGCGACATAAGCATTTTAGCCTCATACTTCTCTTAAATGTACAGGACAGAGCAGAACTGAGAAGTCTATTCAAACACAGACTGAGGTATCAAGCACATCCTATTATTTAAGAGATCATCTTTAAAAGAATCTGAGGATGGAGAGATTACGAAAGCTGATTTTAAATACACTTCAAGATTGAGAATAAACATTTTTTCCCAAATTATTTTTTAAGAAAAAAGCATGCAAATCTTAATAGTTTCTGGCCTTCAACATCAGTTTTGACAGCTATGGTTAAGTGCAACTCTGAAGTAAGTTCCTTGGAAGCTGGTACTTCTACGTAGTTTTCCAACTGTAGCATAACATTCCTGAGAACTAACACTGGTACTGAGGACTTTTAGAGACAAGTTTACCGAGAACCTGCATTTATCCAAGCTCCACATTGCTGGATTCTTCCACTGTGTCCTCCTAACCCCTTCCCCAACCCTCATGCATTTCTACCTGCGATTCTCAAGAGCAGCATTCTGAGAAGGCAACAAGGGAAGGAAGCAGGAACAGAACACAGTACTTTGCGATTTGTGAAGTAGAGGTTGTCATACATCTCCACAGTGAGAGACTCCTTCCCCAAACCACTGAGGTTGATGATACCGTATTTACATCCTCCATGCTCTACATCGCTCACAGTAAATATCCGTTCACAAGCAGCATCTGCCTGTAAAAGGAAAGTTTACTGGTCACACTTCCTAGAAACTTCCGGAAAAAAACAGTTTGAAGGAGCTGCATTAGGTCTGAAATGAAACAACACATTAATTCCCATCCCTTTGACATAATCCACTTTCCATTCATCTCTACAAGGAAGTGGTTAACTCCTTTTTATATGCATGCTCAGAAACGTGAGTAAGAAAAGAATACTTCTTGAGTAATAGTAAGCACTCTTTCAGATCATAGCAGTACCAGACTTTCTCTGGCAGATTAATAAGCATAAGCTGACACAGGTAGGGGACTAGAACCAAAAATTTAAACCTTATCAAAGTGGAATTCTGCTGCTGCTGATCACAGCAAATGCTACATTTCAACTTTCTGACACTAAGTTTCTGGTACTTCTGGCTTCAGCTACCTAGGCAGTGCTGTGTTTACAAGGCCAGGAGCTGGTCTTGCAGAGCTTCCTACGTAGACTACGAAAGATACCTGCCCCGGAGACCTCTTCTGCATATGCAGTACCATCAACTCCAGCAGAAACTGCCTTCAGATCATGAGCTGTAAAATAATTACTGATGCTTAAATAGGTTCTCTGGACCACAGACTTTGCCACTCCCAAAAATTCTTCTCTTCCAGTTTCTTCTTACTCTTAATCCTCTCTACTCTCCCTTCCAATCTACTCAACTCCTGCTTACTTCCAAGACAACAGGCTGATCAGCTTCCAAAAAAAGACCCCAAAAATTATTACTTTTATATTCAACTTTTCCATTAATTTCTTTCTAGGAGTCCCAGCCTCTTCCTATCTGTTCAATCACCAAGCACAGATTTTGAGAACTGACACAACAGGAATAATGCATTTTTGAAAGCAAAATTTGACCTATGGGGTTTGATTACAAGATCCCGAATTTTCACTGAATATGGACTTTATTCATCCTAAAGGCTGAAGTTCTCATCAACATACCACAATTATTTTAAAATTGTTGGTTCCAGCAACTGAAGAATCTGGACTGTGAATTTCTATCTTCCTCCTGTGCATGCAGTTCACTTTCAGCTCATGAACCAGCCTGTAAAAGTAGGTGAGGAGAAAATTCACGTAAGCCTAGGTTTAATGCCAATCAAAGAATTGTGGAGAAGATACCCAGAACTGCTTCTCAATCGCAGAATATAAAATGTCAGATCAACTAGCACACTGCAATTTAACTTATATAAGCCATGCACATGTGCATCTTCCACATTCATGGAATTTCATTCTATTATTTTGAATACCAACACATCTTCAGTAGCAAAAACAACATCGTAGCAAGTCACTAACTTGCTTTCTGTGCTGTTACTGAATCTGGGCTACCTGAGCCATTCTACTGGGAGGGGGGGAATGCTCATGTCAGCTGAAGAGCATTCAGTCATAAAAAGAAAAGCTGCACTGTTCTTGTAAAGCACAATGTTGCAAACCAGCACATACTGGGGGAGGGGGGGGGGAGGGGAGAGAAGCAGGGGAAGCAAAGTTTTAAAACTCCATTTATCCAAAATTGGGAAACTTATTCTGTTTGATTTCTCATCACTTCAGTAATCTGATTATAAAAGAACATACCTAATTTCTTACTGTAAGTACTATGTTCCTCTTTACCTTAAGTGTAACAGTGAGAAGTGCAAAAAAACCTGACAGGAACAGCTGCACTAACAGCAGAACCCGGTGCTGCAAACAGAAAACAAATCACACCATTGTACCTGCAATAACTTGTGGAGCTGAGCAAACCCAACTGCCTTTTCTGTAACAGCATAGAAGAATTCAGTCCAGCCCTTGTTGTTTTCTGGAAGAGAATAACATGAAAGTGTATTCAGTTATTTGCTTGTTCACAATTCAAACACAGCTCTGTGTCTTAGACATTTGGGTAACTTTTTCCTCTAGCCTACATACATTAAAATTTTAAGAACCTCTATAAAACACATTCTAGCACCAGCTCCCTGGTCTACCACAGTAAGTAGACAACATATTCCTGTGAGATGTTGTGGGGTGCTTCTATAAATAGAAAAACTGGAGGGGAAATACCCAGAGAAACATAAAACCAACTAAACAACAAAGCCCAACAGCCACTGGTTTCACTCGACATGATCAACAGTACCACCTTAAAGTATGAAGTCACCTTCTGGTTTCACTAACCTTAAATTCTTATTATAGAGCAACATTTTCTATCACAATATTAACAGCCTTAATGCTGCACTATTTCAACTACTTCTCGATTCCTCATTTTTCAAAGTTTCATGCGAACACTTTCTGCGGAGACAAAGCAAGTATTTAAGAATATTTTTATCTGGGAGCCTAATTCAGATGTCTGATTCAATAGCCAGATTTTGAGATGTATATCCATAGACTCATAGAATCATAGAACCAACTAGGTTGGGAAAGACCTTTAAGATCATCAAGTATAACCTTCACCCAAAGGATGCCAAGTCCATGGGGTGAAGGACTAAACCATGTCACCAAGGGCCTCCTCTACAGCACTGTGGCCAGCAGCAATTTGGTACCTATAAACAGCTGGAACAACAACCATGAAAAAAAGCCAAAACCAACTAAACAGCAGCAGTTTCACAGTGAGGACTGAAAAGCAGAATACCAGCTGAAGCAAGAACTTTATTACCTAAGGAGGAAAATACTGTTTGCCTCTTCCAAATGACAGCAGATTTAGGCTGAGCTGTGAATTTTAAAGTTGTAAGATACAGCTTTCAGGTAATTAAAACACCCATGTTGGGCATTTTACCTAGATTACAGATATGCAGCATCAGCATTAACTCTGCTGTAATGCTTTATGATGAAAAGCGCACAGGTTTTCCACGCATAAACACATAACCTGCCTTGATCTTACCTGTCAAAAAAAAAAAAAAGAAAAATCTTCATGAAAAAGCTGTTTCCACAAAATATAATTAGTATGGTTTCTTCAGGGTCCAAGAATATGACAATACATTTATTACATAAGTGGAAACTAAGTATGTGGAAAATTGAAAATCAAGATCCCACTTTGCCAGTTCAAGGCAGGGATTTGAAACCTGGCATCCAATGTCCGGACTCAACTGCAACTGTTGGACAATCTGCAATTCTAAGCACAGTTCCTGTCTCTTTACAGGTTTTTTGTTTGTGATGACTTGCTTTCATTCCTGTGTAGAACAGCCAAACAAAAGGGTACAAGGACTATAAATTCTCAGCAGAAAGTAATTTTCCTTCCTTCAGACAGCTTAGGGAACTGTACCACAGTCAGAACTGAAAAGCTTTAGCTTATTATCTGTTCTGGGCCAGAGCATAATAAAGCCTAACTGCAATCTTTTTCAGAATGTACCTTCTTTTGTTTTTCTTCCTCTTCTAAGAGCTTCAGCCTTTTGCATTCCATGGCCTTGTACTGAATGCTCTCCTTGGTGAGTGGGTTGTAGTTATTATGTCCGGGCAGTAGGCGAAAATAGCGGTTCTTGTCTGCGTCATAGTAAAATCCTGGCAGTTCTTAGGGTTAAAAAAAAAATAAAGTAGCAAAACCCAGGCAAAATCAGACAGATAACTAAGCTTGTTTACTGGTCTTTGACATCCCACATCTTCACAGGAATGTCAGTCATAAGGCTCAATGCTTTTGCTCCCAGCAGGTCCCAAGCATAACATACAGGCTAGGAATAGATAACTGCCACTTAAAGGAAAAGAAATATTATTTAGTTTTCAAATGCAGTGCCATTACACAAGTAGAGAAGGGAAGTCATCAATGACCCAGATGAAATCCAGACAGATCAGAGAAGCAAACAGGAAAGATTCTGCTGCAGAACAAAAGTGACCTTTCTTCATAAATCAATCATGAGGTGACACTCTTGGTTAAAAGTCTAGGTGAGGCAGTCACAAACAAAATGACAAGGAGGTATCATCCAAACCAAAATAGAGTGATTCACTTCCCAGAACAAGCCACTTTTTCTTCAACACACAGGAGAAATATAGACACAATAGAGTATATTTGGACAATACACAGAGGCTCGTTCCAAAGATAAACAGAGATGAGAAAATTCAATTTTAGCGCTCCACTGCCCATGTAAATGCAGAGGCAGACAGGTAAAATATTTAGACAGATTCATAATGGCACGCTGTCTCACGACAAAGGATTTTATTCAGAAAGATGAGTGTTAACACTTCATTTCAGGAGTTTTTATTTAAACCTTTATCTGCTACAAGAAACTGCACTTGAAGTAACCTCTTTTTGCTGCTGCTTACAATTCAGTTCATTGTCAGCATCTTTTAGGTCTCAGCTTAGCAACAAGTGACCCAAGCCTTATTCAGATCAACAAAAATATAAAGTTAGAGTGAATGAATCAGTAAGGTTCATAACAGCACACTGCAGTTAGTATACATAATCTAATTATACTGCAACAAATGTTTTGCAGGATACATCTAACACGCTCACTGTCTCTTAAGCACAAAAGGGTGATATACAAAAAAAGGTCTCCTTAAACGCTGTCTTTGTCATTAAGAGGTTATAGTCAGTGGTGTTCCAGGACTCTCCTGTTGTGGAGAAACAGATGTTCCCACAGGCTTAGCTCTTGCTGGGGTTGTTTAATGAGTCAAGAAACCAGAATGCAAATGTAACATCTTCCTCAATAGCACTGCTACTGCATCAAATATGGTTTCACCAGTCAACTCCCTGATAATGAACAAACATTTAGCCACTATTTTTTTCAGTTTAGATCAGTTTGACTAAGCACACAAGTTTTCAAATATGAGAAGCATTTAGGGGTGTTAAAGCACATTTGGTCCTCCTCTCTCATTCCTCACTTACTGATCTTCTTATATCACCCAATGTTACTTTCCTCTACAAACTTTACTGCTTATATCCTTTCTGTAACACCATAACATTAACACTGCTACTACTACTTTCTTTATGTGGTCAGCACATAGACAGTGATTTCTGAAGCGTAAGACATGGTCTCTTACCTGGTACTACAGAGTTCTGGGTTAAACTGGATGAAGAAGGATCCCCACTGCTGCTGGGGCCTGCATGCACTGGGGTCTGTGATTCTTCCTGTTCCAGCCTAAAAAACCAGCACTGCCTTCAAGACAAGGTCACTACTGTCTACATATCTTTCCCACAGAGAATCTAGAAGGAGGCTTGCTATTTACACTAATGGAGTACAATTTTGCAGGGCTATGATAAGCACCCTGAGCATTTCACCATACACTATGTTATGAAAATGAAACAGTAAAAATACTCAGCTTAATAACTTCTCAAGAACATTAGAGCTACCAATACTTTCAAGGTCTTAATTACTTGCTAAAATGTTAGAAGTGTCTGCTGATTCTGCAAGTGCCTTTAATTCTTTTCAGCAAAAGATGAATTCTGGGCTTTTTATCATATCCCTTGACTAAAAGAAAAGGCCACCCCTGAAAGCATGCAAGACTTCACAGCTTAAAACAAGAGACAGTGTGGGTAAAACACTTATTTTAAGTCAACAATATTTTGCCATTCTCTTTGTCACAGGAGCTTCACTGATGAGGTTCAGAAACAGGCAAAAAGTTTAATGAAAACTCCAAGAAAGAAAAGTTTCTGCTTTTGCAATAAACGTTGCAGCAGACAGGGTAACTGCAGCTTTCTTCTTTTTATGTAACTTAAATGAGCACATTCAGTACTGATGAGCAAAATTCCATGGGGATATTTTCTGAATTGCCTGTATGATTCTCACTTTTAAAGACAGGCTTTATTATGTGTCATCTTAAAAGCATCAGGCCAAAACGTTTTCTAAGAGTCATAATTTATTGAAAGCAAAATGACAAAGAATTTCTAATTCCAATACCAGCTCTATTACTGTTTGATTATACAACTTTGAAAAGTTAAAGAACATAACATTTACAGAAGGAAAAATACCTCACACCAAACCCAAGCATTTCAATTCAAAGCTTTTTAATAAGATCATTTTAGTTCTGTAATCATTGAATTAGGGCCCATTTGCACTTTTAACTTTTCTTACACAAAAACAACTAATGAGGCAAACTGATGTATATGTGTGTCTCTTTCTTTAAACATATATTTGCTAAAAAATGCTAACTAAACGCTAATTAAATCAAAGGATTGGCCTCTTTTATTCCTGGAAGAGGAACTAAAGACCACAGGAAAGAGGCACAAAAAAAGCTCAAACATGGGCAAGCATAAGTACAAAAGTTTAAAGTGTACTTTTCTGAAGGAATTAGTTTTCAAGGAAGTGGATTATTCCTGAGACCTTGTTTCAGTTTCCTGATCTGCTACATGTCGTATTATAACCATGATAATTAACATGCTTTCAAACTTTCAGGAAGATCCTTTAATGGCAGTTTTTACAGTAGTAGACATAGCATAAAATAAATGGGCAGGTGGAATGAAATACAAACATTTTTTTCTCCCTGAACTATCTTTGCATATTGACGAAGAGTTTATGGACGACCAGGTGTACCTGAAAGGACCAGCCCATGAAATCACATCTCAGTTTAAACCCAACACACAATTGTGCACACATTTCCAGAAATCGATGCAATTCTAGTCCAAGTAGGGGTGACAGATATGCTATACTGCACACTAGATTTTTAGATGGCATACTCTCACTGCTAGATAGCCACTATTCTGCAAATTTAATTAGGCATAACATCTAACAGCTTAACGCCATGGTAAGCACAAATTGCATATACTTGCCTCACAGTACGGTTATTGTGATTGGGAGCAGTAGCTGCACGCCGTCCACGCTTTCCTTTGCCTCTCCGGTAATACCTCTTCATTTCTACTTGTAAAGCAAACACACACACATACTTCAATGCTACTTGCCTGGAACAGCCACAACAGTCACTTAACACAGCCTCTTTTCAACCAGTTTCAAATAGCGTTGCAAATGCCTAGAGATCAAAACCATTTAAGAGAATAATTTACTTGAAAGGGTTTCTTTCAAGCGAAAGAAAGTGCAAGCGGCACCATACCTTAAGGAAAGACAGACCATTAGTACTGGCTGCTCAAAGGGAGGCCGAAGTGAACACGCTGCGAGGCCGACCGCCTTCTCCACGCAGCACGAGGGAACGTGCTCTTGCCAAGCCCCGCCATGCGCAGGACGGAGAAGAGCGTGTTTACAACCGCCAGCTTCCTCGCAAGCAGAAAGCTTCCAGGACACGGGGACAAGCCAAAGCCATCAACAGCGATCTCCCCACCCGCCGCGCCGGGCCGGGCCCAGGCCGGACAGGCGGGCCAAGCCCCCTACCACGGGTTTGTAAAGGGCCAGCCCCGCTGACCGCCCGCACCACGAGCACTCCCTCACGCCCGTCGGCCGGGCCCAGCCCCGCGGCTCGCCCCTCACGCTAAAGCTGAAGGCCCCCGCCCGAGGCAGCGCCCCCGCCCCTCACCGACACCGCTCCCGGACCGGACGGCTCCCCGCCGCCGTCAGGGCTCTGCCCACCCGCCGATGAGCGGTGCTGATTGGTCCGTACTCCCGTACGCCATTTGATGGACAGCTAGCTCACCCAACAGGAGGTCGCTAAGCTGACGCGTGCGCCGTGCGGCAGGGTCGGGCCGCGGCGCGGCTGAGGTGTGGCGGGTAGCGGGAGGGTTCGTGTGTGTGTTTGTGTCTGCGAGGAGTGTAATCTACCGCGGTACGGGCGTGGTGACCCTCAGGGGGCTGAGGGGTGTGAGGGGAGCCGCGGTCGGCGCTTCCGCGTGTTCAGCGTGCGGGGCGGCGTTGGGCTGAGGGGCGAGCTGGTGAGGCCCTGGGGTCCCTGGCCGGTGTGTGTGGGGCCAAGGGCTGGAAGAGGCCGCTGGAGTGGGTTTCCGGGCAGCGCTGGTAGGGTAGGGGTGGAGGAGAGCGAGTAGTTGCGTTCTGTGTGGGGAAGTGCTTGTTTTTCTCGAATTGGGGTTGAAGGCAGTACATTTGTAGGGTGTGTTAAGGGAAGGAGGCGGAGATGAGCAATGGGGTCGCTGAAAGGGTACCACTGCTTCCTTCGGTGTGTCACTCATTAGTTAAAGGCCATTACTTGGCTTTGAGAAGCCAGAACTTGGTACAACGTCTCTAAATTACTCGAGAATTTAGGAGAGAGAGTGCTGGCTCTAAAGTGTCCCTCTCAGCTGAGGAGTCTTGGTGCTTAAAATATTCTTCGAGCCTTCTGCTGGGCAGCAAGCAGATAGATGGGTGATGTTGAGGCATTAGATCTAGGGCAGCTTTGGGAAGCATGCAGCAAATGGAAAAGTTGTGAGAAAAACGTTTGGGCTGCAGCAATCAGTAGCAGCTCCTCAGGTGGTCAGCAGAAGCTGAAAGAGCAATAAAAGGATGTAGTGGTGACTGCCATCATTTTATAGTCTTTGTAAGAAACCTGTTCTTAATCTTTTACTAAAGGTGTCCTTAAGCTGGTAGTGGCCTTCTTGCTCCCCTTCCTGCTTATACAACATTTAATTAAGAAATTAAAACCAGTATGGTAAAAATACTCATTTTATGAATGATGAAGCTTACAGTAAAACATGAGCTGTAGTTCACACACACACACACACACACACACAAAATTAGAAAACCAGGTTTACCCTTTATTCCTCCAAAGGGTTGGTTTTGGTTTGTTTTTGTCACTTCAAAAATTTTTAATAATAAAATGCCATTACTGGGAAAATAGGCAATCAATTTTTACTTGTTTCTTTGAATGTTTGGACCTTGCACAAGTTTGTTCTGGATATGTGGCAGGAGAGTAGTTCTTGGGAGATAGTGATTTATTCCATCTTCTACTTGCTTGGTCTGTGTTATAAGTTCAAAATACAGAGTTAGAAATAGCCAGGAAAATACGCCTTTAAGGATATAAACAGCTGGAGAACTCACTTGCAGTTTGTATAACTTGTGAGCTTTATGTCTTTACAAGGCAGACTTACCTGCATGGTCTTAATTCTAAGGCATTTTTTTGTTGTTGTTGATTAGGCCTTTTTTTTCATAGTGGTTTAGTGATATTAATCTTTAGCTTCCAGAAGATAATTTTGCATTTTAATACAGTAACAGGAGAAGGATGAAAGTGCTGATAGAAAATTTCCTCAGCAGTCCTTTCCATGAACTGTTTGGTTGTTGATAATATCACTAGTGTAGACTGGGTTCAGAAAGATGGTTTGTGCTTGATTTGTATGTGAATGTGATGCTGGTACAGCTATGGAGAGGATTCTAGGGAATGTTTGTTTTTTTTCCTGTTGTTTGTTGATTCACGGTCAGTAGTAATTCAGAATTTTCTAATGTTTTACAAGTGATGGTATACTTTCCTTCTCTTGGCTTTGTTTCATTGTGTTAATTTCAGTGCCAGTGAGCAGTGTTTCAGGTTTTGTGATGCTGTTTGTAGGCTGTTGGTTTGACTCCACTGAAATAGAACTACCATCAGGGAAGAAGTGTGTTAAATGATTTGTTTTCTCACTTGTATTGCGTATACTTACTATGGGATTCCATAGACAAGAATAGACTCTAGATACTTCAGAGCTCACTGTTTTTCCTTGTACGCATTTAAATAAATCATATAAATAAAATTCATCATCCTTACAATTGTTCCTTAGCAATTATTTGTCTAACCTTTTCTTAAAGCCTTTTGGTTTTGTTTATTCTGATGATTTTATTATATCTCCCACAGAAAGATTTTTCTGATGTGTTACCTCAATGCTTATTGCTGCAATTCAAAACCATTACTGCTATTCCTTCTGCCTTCCGTGGATATAAAAAACAACTTAAAACAATTTATTACCTTGTTTTCTGCAACCGTATTCCTTATTTGAAAATCAGTAGTGCTGTCCCAGTTGTCTTTTTCTCTAGATTAAAGAGTGGTTAAAGAATGCTGATTTGCCATGATGTTACATATGGCAACTTCTAGCTTTGATCATTCCTTCTTCCTTTTTGTACCCTTTTGACGGGGAGCACATATTTCCTTCAAGTGTGTTCCACAAAACTGGATATACCACTGCTCCGCTGAAGCCTTCATGGTGCTGAGTGTGTTTTGCAGAATGTACTCACCTTTGAGAGTTGTATGATGTTGTACACCCGTGGAACAGTGTTCATGTTCATGAAGCTTATGGTCAAAAGGGATGGGGAGTTCCAGTCTGGGACCTGCTGTGTGGTCAGGTTTTTTTTCAGTCTGGGTTTGTGGAACTGGCTGTGCTTGGGCTGATCGCAGTTGAAAGCTACTCTGCTCAGTCTGGTTCTTGGGCTGGTAAAGGCCATTCTGACCTGCAAAAGGCACTGTGCCATCAAGTTGTGTCCTTCATTTGCTCTGGCTGTTTGTGTAATTGTTTGACTCTTGTAATTATTTGAGGGACTAGTTTTTTAACAGTTTAGTCCATTAAATACATGTATCCAAGCTGGATTTACTTAGTGTAGTAAGTTTAAAATGTAATTCTAAATTCCATTAAAACATTTGGTAAAGACCAAACTTTGTAAATGACATTAGAATTTGTGGTTTGGACCTAGGCTGAGGGTTGTTGCAGCTTAGTGAGTTGCATTTCAGCTGAGCTGCAGTACCAGTGCTCATTCTTATCCGTCACATATGAGAACTAAAATTAATTAGCCTAAACCTCTTGTAAGCTTAAACTGTGTATTTTCTCATGCTTGGTAGGGGCTAAACTCGCAATTTTAAGCTTAGTTTACATAAGGTAACTCATTAAACTGTGGTAAATGGGAGGTGTACCTGGGCCCATGAATTACCCTGGACTTGCACAGGATAATCAAAAGTAGGATTATATCTAGCAGTAAAATTTCCCCTTGTTCCAGTGCCACTGAAATCAAAGCAATTGCAGTAAGAGCCTATGTATCTTTTTATGCTCTCACTTTGCAATATGAGTTGCAGAAGTCCTGCATTGATAATGTCAAAGCTTTCAGGTGTGTTTGAATGTGAAAGTTGCTGTTTGACTTTTTATCTTAGCTTTCTGAATATTCTGCTGTCCAATGGAGAGCTGTGCGGTTCATGCTGAAAATCGCTTTTGGGTTCTGTATCAGGTGATGGAGGAATAAAGTGCTGTAGGATTCAAGGTGATGAATTGTCACAGTTCACATAATGATCAATAACTTGCCCCGTTTATGCGGTATGTGGTTTACTTTTTAAGTATTTGTTTGTTTGTTTGTTTTAAATCTCTAGATTCCCAAACCTTCCTGACGGTCCTGGAAGGTGGAATTCCTTCGGGGTCTGCCGGGTGGTGGAGACATGGGAGCAGGTCTGAACCGCCCCAGGAGAGGGCACTAGCGCACTTGCACAAAGCCACTGTATCGGCTCAATTGGGTATTTCTGTTGGATCTTTTTTGTCCCAGGCATCGAATTCCTATAAAAATTAGTTTAAAAAGCAGAACTACACAAACGAGTCTCTTTGAAACACTACTTGAAGTGTATTTGTTTTGTATTTATAGCTCTAAGGTCCAGCGATGCTGATGTTACATATTTTAGCCAGACTTCTCTCCAAGCAAGAAGCTTCTTTCTCTCGATATATCAGCTTTCTCTCCCCTGCAGGTCAAAGGTTAAGAAAAAGCGCTGAAAAGTTGGCAAATGAAACTGAACTTTCACAGTTTATATAACTACATTACCTAAAAAGGTGAGGGTTTTGGAGGGTTTGTTTTGTGTTTGGTTTGTTTGGTTTCATTTGGGTTTTTGTTTGTTTGTTTAGGGTTTTTTGTTTGTTTGTTTAAATCCAGTGCTTCTGGCTGTTAATATGGCAAGAAGTACTTCTGTGCTAATAAATGACTCCAGGAAATTTTGTGGTAGATTCTGTATCTATCAGCTCTTATGCATGTATATAAAATACTGTGTTTTCTACGACTGCAGTGTCTTCCTTTCAAGTATCTTTAGCCATGAGAAATGTTCTGGTCAAATCTTGCCATCTCTTCAGTGCTGCTGTTCTTAATGGAAGCCTTCAGAGATAAATTAATGAATATTGTGCTGATTAATGAATTTTTTTCCTTGTGGCATCAAAAAGGAATAAAAAGTCTCAAAAATCTGTGTGTAAAACTTATCAGAATGAAGTCTTATCTGAAAATTATTTAGACGCTTAGGAAGGTTTCACTGAATGACAGTAATGAAGATATTTAGGTTATACTTATGCTAGCACTTGGGGAGAGGCTTAGTGGCTTCTGATTATAATCTGCAGATTGACTGCAGGTAAGTGAGTGCCAACAATTTACATGGTTTGTACAATGAAGCTGTGGTGTTATGGGTCTCAGTAGGTAGGCTGACACATTCCAGGTGATAGTCTGTGATAAAAACCCATCTCTGAGATCTACTTGTCATTGTCTGCTCTCTCCCAGGAAGGCCCAGGTGACTGGGCTGTGCTTGCTGTCTCAGTGATTACATGTCACTTCCTGTGACTGCAGTAGCCCAGTGCAGAGCTGTGTTGTAGCTGCTGCTATTTGGAGCTGGCTGGAAGAAGCAAACAAATAGAATCCCCAACACACAACAACAGGACAAAAACCCAAACCCTTTTCGATGTTAAGGGAAAAATTGCAGGTACACTCCAGATCCATGTAGCAAGAACCTAGTGAGTGCGGAATAGCAGGTCTGGTGGCTGCTGTTGCCAGTTTGTTAAGAGAAGTGTGTTTATCGCATGTTTCCTGCTGTAGCCTCTATGGGTATTAGAAGGCACAAATCCCAGGTAGATTATCAGTAAGCTGTTACACTTGTGTATAAAATCTGTTATTGCAGGGCAGGCATAGTCTTAGATATAAAGAAAAGATGTACCTCTACTTGCTAATGTCAACAGATTGGCTCTGTTGTGTATAGTGTATGTCAAGTGACTGAACTGATATGTCTAATGAGTTACTTTCCAGAGTGGAAAAAACCCAAAACAGCCTGAAATTGAGAACTCAGAAAATCAGGAGCTGTACTGTGCAGTAGCTCACTTTAGTTGTGCGGATGTGATTTTATATTTGAAATCTTTTTCCCTAGAAAGACAAGCTGAAATCCAGACTCTGGTGCTAAATTTTACACAATAACCTGCATGTATCTTAAAGTAGCTCCTCTTGACTCTGATTCTGAAGGGACGTTAAAAATCTGACTTTTGCGGTAAAAAGAAGGGTTTACTTTGCTGCTTTGGTTCAGACTTACTACTCGTGTGATGTAGGGCAGGCTTCTGTGCACCAGCTAGTTTTTTTAAGTCTCTGTTCCAGAAATGGCTGCACTTTAATACTACATCTGTCTTCCAAAATAGCATTGGTCTCTGAGACAGCAAACTGCTAGATATCTAGTCTTTGAACAATTTTGGTGTTTTAGCTAAATGTCTTGAATGTGATTTATGTGCAGTATGAACAGTTGCCTAGCACTTGAAAATGTCTTTTGTTGTTTTTTTTCACTTCTGTCATTGTGACCTGTGGGCTCAATCTATAAATTACTAAATAAAGTAACAATACTCACCTCTCCTGCTGGTGGTGTAGGTATATGTAAGTTGTATGTGTACACATAGATGAAGATATCTCATTCTGCAAACCGAGGACTTCATTACCACATTTTTCTGTGTATAGGTGGAGGGAATGCTAATTTGAGGGCATGATATTCGCAAATGATTTTGACTACAGAGGTGTCTGTGCTCTGACACGTTTCCTGTGGTGCTGCAAGTCTGATGTTCATCAGTTCAAAATCATAGAATATTTAGGGTTCAAAAGGACCTTAAGATCATCTAATTCCAACCGCCCTGCCATGGGCAGGGGCACCACACATTAAACCATGTCACCCAAGGCTCTGTCCAACCTGGCCGTGAACACTGCCGGGGATGGAGCATTCACAGCTTCCTTGAGCAACCCATTCCAGTGCCTCACCACCCTTACAGTAAAGAACTTCTTCCTTATATCTAGCCTAAACTTTCCCTGTTTAAGTTTGAACCCATTACCCCTTGTCTGTCACTACAGTCTCTTGTGACCAATCTAAGAAAATTAAAGCTCTCTTGTTTATTAATAATTTTAGTGCTGTTGTGAAGCTCCTTTCCCTTTCCCTTTCCCTTTCCCTTTCCCTTTCCCTTTCCCTTTCCCTTTCCCTTTCCCTTTCCCTTTCCCT